>PIJE02001084.1:0-17223 GCA_002895965.2 Coryphaenoides rupestris | reverse complement strand
GTCATCCGACCAAATGCCGCAGCACAACGATAAGGACCCTGCTGTACTCCATACATACACACAGCAGCATTAGAGGTTCTAACTGCCAATTCATCCAACTGGAATCCAAACGCTCCAGTCAGAACCAACCCAGCAGAGTAATATAACCAGCACCTCACCTTGAGCTGAACGACGGAAGGTCTTGTAGTCCTTTGATCGTCTTCTCATTACACATCCAACAGACTTACCTTGAGGTGATCTAGTAGTTTGTTGCTGTTGGTTTATTCTATTCATTCCATTGTGACTTTACATTACAATGCCCCCATGTGTACATGTAACCACTAATAAAAGCAAGGTTTACAAAATACAAAGAATACAACTACCATGTTAGGTCCACAACAACTTGAAACTCAAATCCTTTCCTAAAACTTCAATGCTACATAGTGACACCTTTACAAATGACGTGGACAATTCAAGGTGTAATCTATACAATAAGCATATCTCTGCACCACTACTAAAAGGAAACAGTGGATCGTGCCAACATACATACATTTAATTAAATACATCTATGGAGCCATCTGAAGTGTACAGTTCTGCAGACGTGCCCCTCCAAGAGAAACCAAGTGTTCAAGAGTCGTAACATCAGCTACATGAGCTGGAATGTCCTTCAAGATGGAGAAAGGGATTCCAGAAGGTGAAATGTCAAGGGCAAGATGAGAGGGCTCTTCCCCTCAGCTGCTAGAACACAACCTAGGTCTTACACCAGAGAACCAGGGAACCCACTTCAACGTTCCTCTACATAGATCTTGAAGCCTTAGTGAGAGCTTCTTTACCTCCTCAGCTGAAGAAAAGCACAATTTCAGCTTGAAGAGGACTCTCATTGGGATGTTTCCAACATGGTTTCTGATTCAAGGGGACCCATCTTCCAGGTCCAGTTAACCTGTACAATAGCAATTTCAATTAAAGGACTTGCCCACTGCGTCTGTTTTTGGGACCACCCAGTGTCCCGAGTCATGGACGGCCATAACAAACACCATGTTCGAACATAGGGTGGTTCACAAGGTCTCTGATCGACTTTGTAATCGTATCAGCAGATCTGCGGCCGCATGTTTTGGACACTCGGGTGAAGAGGGGAGCAGAGCTGTCAACTGATCACCACCTGGTGGTGAGTTGGATCAGATGGCGCGGGAGGCTGCCAGACAGAGCTGGTAAACCCAAACGTGTAGTGAGGGTGAACTGGGAACGTCTGGTGGAAGCCCCTGTCCGTAGGGTCTTTAACTCCCACCTCCGGAAGAACTTCTCGTGCATCCCGGGGGAGGTTGGGGACATGGAACCTGAGTGGGCCATGTTCAGAGCCTCCATTGTAGAGGCTGCAGCTCGGAGCTGTGGTCAAAAGGCTGTCGGTGCCTGTCGTGGCGGCAACCCAAGAACCCGTTGGTGGACACCAGCGGTGAAGGAAGCCGTCAGGCTGAAGAAGGAGGCCTTTCGGGCCTGGTTGGCCCAGGGGTCTCCTGAAACAGCAGACAGGTACCGGGAGGCCAAAAGGACCGCAGCTTCAGCGGTTGCTGAAGCAAAAACCCGGGTGTGGGAGGAGTTCGGGGAGGCCATGGAGCAGGACTTTCGGTTGGCCTCAAGGAGGTTCTGGCAAACTGTCCGGCGACTCAGGAAGGGAAAGCAGGGCTTGGCTCAGGCTGTGCTCAGTCGGGGAGGAGAACTGCTGACCCAGACTGAGGGTATTGTCGGGCGGTGGAAAGAACACTTTGAGGAGCTCCTGAACCCGACCAGTACGTCCTCGTGTGTGTGTGTGTGTGTGTGTGTGTGTTGCAGTACAGACGCCGGACCGCAGCGTCGGTAGGAAGTGAGGTCGCGACCTTCCGCGCCGCGCCGCCACCAGACCTCGCGATACTACAGCCTCCCAGCCTCCGAGCCTCCCCGTACCCCCGACACGTGACTCTCAGGTACTTACGACGAGCTGTCTGAACATCTTGGCCGTCGGTCTGAACGTCTCTGCTGAACACTCACACACACACACAAGGACACCGGAACTCTCAACACGTCACGTCCGCTTCCTCGGCTGACAGGATAATGAGCAGCAGCTCCGTGGCGCATTACCGCCCCCTGCTGGCTGACCAGCAACACTACAGAATGATGAGCAACACGACAGGATAATGAACAGCATGACAGGATAATGAACAGCATGACAAGATAATGAGCAACACTACAGGATAATGAGCAACATGACAGGATAATGAGCAACACTACAGGATAATGAGCAGCAGCTCCGTGGCGCATTACCGCCCCCTGCTGGCTGACCAGCAACACTACAGGATGATGAGCAACACGACAGGATAATGAACAACACGACAGGATAATGAACAGCATGACAGGATAATGAGCAGCATGACAGGATAATGAGCAGCATGACAGGATAATGAGCAGCATTACCCGTTTCAACTCCATTTGGTCTGATCTGGGTTTCTTGGAAAGCAGTGTAACTGAAAGTGTTGTTCATTATTATGTATTCATTATTGATTCATATTTACATACAATTATCTGTTGTAGAAGAAAATCAGTGAGAAACAAAGACAAACACCACAAATGGTTTAGAATAATGTCATTTAATACGTTCAGGCAGCAAACAACAACACTCTTAATGCCACTGGTGCAGTTTCAAAGCAAACACAAAGTATTATTCACAACTATTAACATTATCCACTTGGCGATATCAAAAAATATAACTTAAAACACAAACTTCTTTGTAGATGAGTTACAGTAATCAGTAGAGCAAGTTAATACGGTCACTGGTGTTCTGAGCTGTGGCTGGGAGACGGAGGATGAGTTAAGGTGATGTGGTGCTTAGTGTTAGTAATGTAAGGGTTAGGGTTACTAATGTAAGGTAAGTGAGGGTTAGTAATGTAAGGGTTAGGGTTAGTAATGTAAGGGTTAGGGTTAGTAATGTAAGGGTTAGTGTTAGTAATGTAAGGTAAGTGAGGGTTAGTAATGTAAGGGTTAGGGTTACTAATGTAAGGTGGGTTAGGGTTAGTTTATGTAAGGTTAATGAGGGGTACAGTATTATACATCTACTAATTCAGCTTATAGTTGACCCTTTGTTGTAAAAATGGACGACAGATATGACAAAAAATAAAACCAATAAAAAAACATTTGATCCACGAGAATAAACTTCATTATAAATCATATGGCATCATCAACGTGGTCACAGACTCTAATATATAATAAATAGCATTTCCATAATACATTCTCTGCGTTCTCTGCATATAAAATCTCAAATATAATTTAAAGTTCAACTCCCCAATCCATCTCTTCTCATTTGGCCCGGCGGTTGAATGCTGTTTGTGAAAAATCCATAACAACTGTCCAAGAATAGAACGGGAAAATAAATACAATTCAAATAAACTCTCACTATTGCACCTGCTCCTCCCTCCGGCGCTATGCAGAGCCACACAGCACCACTCATGCTGAGAACGTTCATTCCAGCTATTAGCATTAGCATTAGCATTAGCATGCGTAGCACGAGCACACACAGAACACGTTTCAGCAGGGATAGCAGCCCGTTAGCCGTCAGCTGTTAGCTGCGTCTACACATTCAGGCAAAAGGGAAATGTTTTTCATTTAGCATTTTCATAAAGTTCAAAAGGTTATTGCACTCAGTTCGTCTCGTCGTTATCTGCTTGGTTTGACTGAATGTGTGTCAGCACAGGGGGTCAGCGGTCAACATTTAAACATTCATCCTCACCTTCCAGCGCTGCTGACAGGAAGTCACTGCGGAACGTTCACTAAAGTGACAGAAAAGAGCTTCTACTCAGCCTGACCATGACCCCCTCCCCCATCCCATCGATGGTACCACCCCCCCTCCATCTCTCCCTCTCTCCCCCATCCCATCGATGGTACCACCCCCCCTCTATCTCTCCCTCTCTCCCCCACCCCAACGATGATACCCCATTCCCTTCTCTCTCCCCCAGCTCATTGATGGTGACCCATCCCCTTCTCCCTCCCTCCCTCCCAGGTGATGGTACCCCGATCTCTCTCCCACCCCCAGCAGCATCACCCCAACTCCCCCCCCCCACCAGGGAGCTGCAGCTGCTCCTAGTTGGGGATGTCGGCGCTGTTGTTGCGGCTGCCGTACTTGTGGTGGATGATGAGCAGGACCACGCCCAGGAAGAAGCAGACTGCGCCCACCGTGATGTAGGCCACGCCCAGGAAGGGGTTCTTGCCGCCCATCCAGGAGATGGTGCTCAGGATCATCCGCTTCCGGCCGTCGAAGCTGCGCACCGGGTAGTCTGGGAGGAAGACGTTAAGGAGGACGCGGCGGGTTAAGGTCAGCCTCCATCATGAGGTCAGCCTCCACCATGAGGTCAGCCTCTATCATGATGTCAGCCCCCACCATGAGGTCAGCCTCCATCATGAGGTCGGACTCCATCATGAGGTCGGCTTCCACCATGAGGTCGGCTCCACCATGAGGTCGGCCTCCACCATGAGGTCAGCCTCCACCATGAGGTCGGCCTCCATCATGAGGTCGGCCTCCATCATAAGGTCAGCCTCCACCATGAGGTCAGCGTGGTGTGAGGATACTGTAGACGACCTCCAGGGTGTAGTTTCCGCTGGGCAGCGTGGGGGACCAGGCTGCCTCTTCTTCTGGATGATGCGGTACAGCTTGCGGAAGGTGGGCAGTGCGGCCGTCCTCATCCACACGATGAAGTCCTCGTTGATGAAGCCGTTGTTCTCCGGGTCCGAGTCCAGCTCGTACACCGGCTTGTGCCAGTTCACTGGCTTGCTGGTGCCTGGAGGACAGGTTAGAAACACGTCATGAAGTGAAGCCAGGAACCCAACACCTCACTGCTACTCAACAACAACAACGTTCACATTCCCCTGAGGTTGAGGCGAGGTTGTTTACCCCTGGAAGACCGAGGTCAGGTTGGGGCTGTTTCCTCCCGGGTTCCTGAACTTGACGTGCTTGTCCGTCCACCAGGCGATGCCCCTCTTGGTGAGCGGATCTGGATCCTGGTGCCGTTGGGTCGATGAAGAACAGGTCCAAGGTGTCTGGGGAACACATGAGGACCAGTAAGACCCGTATCAGGTGGGTCTGTACGCTGGTGGATATATGGTACTCTGGGTCTTCTGAGCAGCACAGTCCACCAAATGTGCCAAATTCGGTGACGAACATATCAGAGAATCTTCTCAACCTGTCCATCATAAAATAACCTGAAAGCACAGCAGGACAGACCAGTTGTGGCCCCAGAGTGTTATTATGTTTTAGGAGGCCTACAGAGCCACAGTGTGTGTCTGGCCTTTACTCTCAGACTCACCGTTGAACATGCTGTTGGCGATGGCTCCGCAGGGTGCTGTGGGCTTGTGGTCACTGTGGGCGTAGGGCTCACACTCCTTACTGGGACTCTGCACACGGGAGAAGGAACGGTTCAGCCTGTGGTGCCTCAGGTCTTAGGTCTGGAGGTCCAGACCTAAGACCTAACACTCACATGACACCTCTACAGAACCTTGAGAGTCAACATGACACCTCTACAGAACCTTGAGAGTCAACATGACACCTCTACAGAACCTTGAGAGTCAACATGACACCTCTACAGAACCTTGAGAGTCAACATGACACCTCTACAGCACCTTGAGAGTCAACATGACACCTCTACAGAACCTTGAGAGTCAACATGACACCTCTACAGAACCTTGAGAGTCAACATGACATGTCTACAGAACCTTGAGAGTCAACATGACACCTCTACAGCACCTTGAGAGTCAACATGACACCTCTACAGCACCTTGAGAGTCAACATGACACCTCTACAGAACCTTGAGTCAACATGACACCTCTACAGAACCTTGAGAGTCAACATGACACCTCTACAGCACCTTGAGAGTCAACATGACACCTCTACAGCACCTTGAGGGTCAACATGACACCTCTACAGCACCTTGAGGGAGTCCAGATTTCCGTTCAGCTGGCTGTCATCTCTGGACTTGACGTACCGCCGGTGGTTCTGGTAGAAGTTTGACAGGCCGTAGTACACAAAGACGTTGCTCTGTGGAACAGAGGGGTACACAGGAGATTAACAACCACACACTATGTACACACAGGAACTTACTGCAGTACTGCAGTAGTACACGTTGGGTACCTCGAAGGGCTGCTCCAGGTAGAAGGGCAGGCTGCAGGTGCACGGCCGCGAGCTGTTCCAGCTGAAGCTGTGGGAGCAGTTGAAGCAGGGGCTGGACATGTCTGTCCCCGTGTAGTCGATCTGTCAATCAATCACCAATCAGCAGGTGTCATCATCACAACATGAGCTGTCAATCAATCACCAATCAGCAGGTGTCATCATCACAACATGAGCTGTCAATCAATCACCAATCAGCAGGTGTCATCATCACAACATGAGCTGTCAATCAATCACCAATCAGCAGGTGTC
Source organism: Coryphaenoides rupestris (assembly GCA_002895965.2). Classification (NCBI taxonomy): domain Eukaryota; kingdom Metazoa; phylum Chordata; class Actinopteri; order Gadiformes; family Macrouridae; genus Coryphaenoides; species Coryphaenoides rupestris. Next base: position 10,810 of record PIJE02001084.1, on the reverse strand, counting down.
ATCATCACAACATGAGCTGTCAATCAATCACCAATCAGCAGGTGTCATCATCACAACATGAGCTGTCAATCAATCACCAATCAGCAGGTGTCATCATCACAACATGAGCTGTCAATCAAACGGATCATGTACACAAACACACGTGTGCGTCAATGTTTTTATATATGTTTTATATGAACTCCTTGATGTTGTTGTACTATATACAGTATTATATACATAGTACAGTATATAGTACTGTATATAGTATTAGTACAGTATATAATACTAGTATTATACTGCAGTACCTGGAACTCCTTGATGTTGTTGTACTATATACAGTATTATATACAGTATTATATATAGTCTTATATATAGTATTATATATAGTACTAACTTGGAACTCCTTGATGTTGTTGTATTATATACAGTATTATATACAGTATTATATATAGTCTTATATATAGTATTATATATAGTACTAACTTGGAACTCGTTAATGTTGTTGTATTATATACAGTATTATATACAGTATTATATGTAGTATTAGTACTAGTATTATATATACTACAGTACTTGGAACTCGTTGATGTTGTTGGAGGTGACGAAGAGTCCGATGCCGACGGGGATGAAGAGCAGTCCTATGAGGAGGAAGGCGGGCAGGACGCTGCCGGCGGTCAGGACGGGCTGCCAGGCGGGGAGCCGCTGCTGACGGAACGCTGTGTTGTCGGGCCGCCGGCTCTTCATCCCGCCGGGCCGGCCCTCCTCCTCCTCATCCTCCTCCTTAGCGCTGTAGCCCGACGCCATCATGGTGACTCTGGAGCGGTGAGTCGCTCAGAACTGAACTGAATCACTGACTGAAGAGATCCGCTCAGTTGATCTCTCAGATCACTTGATCTCTCATTGATCTCTGAACGATCTGATCAGCGGGGAGGGGGAGGGGCTGAACGTGATTGGTCCGCTGAGAACCACTTCTGCTGAACCAATCATTGACGGTGATTCGTTGATTCAGTTGATTCAGTTCAGTTCGTTGATCCGAAAGATTCGGTCTTTTGAACGAATCGTTCGCGAACGAGACAACACGAGTGTCAGGCAGGGGTGTCAAACATGGGGCCCGGGGGCCAGGTGCGGCCCACCAGCTGATCCAATCCGGCCCGGGAGGCAATTTGATAAAATGGATTGGATGGTTGGATGGATTCATCTTTCTGGTTGATTTCTTCACTTTATTCATAATCACACAAAAAATGGTTGTAGTTCTTACAAATAACCACTAAGCTGCACGAGTTGTAAGAGTTTCATTTTGTATTTTCATGGTGTTTTGTTTGTCCGCCCCCGCTAAGTAGCATTTGGTCTGTTCCTGCCCTCAACCTCTAATGTAAGGGTCAACAACAACAACAACAATGCTTTATTAGATTGTAATGTTAAACACACCAGTGTATTCAGACCAACTATTGGTAAACTAATGGTAGACCAGCGGTGTAAAGTACATTTACTTTAGTTACTTTGCAGATTAAAATGATCAATACAAATTACAATCAATAAAGAGCTCCGCCCACTCTAACATTCGGTGAACGAATCTTCTGAACGAATCTTTCTAATGAACTGATTCTAGTGACTCGAGTCTCTCAGATCAACTGTTGTACGTCAGTACATCCTGGTTACTCTGCGGACCCACGTGACACGTTTGCGCCGTGACGTCACACGCACATGCTAGCGATCCAGGAAGTTAACAAACCACGTGACGCGTTCCGGTCACACGTGACGAGGATGATGCCCATATATGGCTCGCCACCTGACAGCGATCACAAGGACCGTCACAATAATCTCTGTATTTACCTTTATTTACCTTTATTTACTTCTTAAATAATTGTGTGACTTATTTCTGACTGTCACATATTATTTTATTATCTGTTCATCTGTTACATTTGTAAATCTGTTAATTTTTTTATTATTCTACTGTTTATTTCTCTATTGTTTTATTGTATTGCTATGCAACCTGGCACAAGAATGTCCTTCTGGATGAATAAAGTTATTTCTTATCTTATCTTATCTTATCTTATCTTATCTTATCTTATTCGTGTTACGCTGCCCACTCACAAAGCAAACTGAATCGTAATATTATTTCCACCTTCACTCAGTCGGCTTCAAGTTAAAGTGAAATCATCAGCACTAATCAGTCACTTATTCTATCAAGTCGTTTTGATTTATAAAGTGTTGACACGTCCGGTCGCTGCAGACCGGCAGGCCTGTTGTTCTGGGGTCAAGGGTCAATAGAACTGGCAGGGCCACTAAAGGAATAGCAAAGTGAGCGGCAGACAGAGCTCAGCTGCTCTCTAATGATCTCCTTAATCCTCCACATCTGAACAGCAGATTAAAGGACACTCCACTGCCTTGGTTCCCAGATGAGCTGACGTCAGACCCTGTGTGTGTGCGTGTGTGTGTGTGTGTGGGAGAAGGCTTCAGTCTGGACCTCATCAGCCTGGTCCCGTCTCTGGTCTTCAGAACTTCCGAACACCACTGTGTTCTGGAGAGCTTTCATCTGCTCCTGAGCCCTGAGCCCCGGGTCACAAGCTGTCCTCACAAACCCCCGCATCTGATCAGCTTCTACTGCGTCCCCCAGAAGCATGTGTGTGTGTGTGTGTGTGATCAGCCATTGCAAGCTGGCTGATGACATCACAAGCGGGAGTGTCCACCCAGATGTATGGTGGATAGATCAGCCTGCCAGGTGCTACGGCCCACTGGGTAGGCTGGTAAGCTGATCTATCCAGCATACATCTGGGTGGACACTCCCACTTGTGATGTCATACGGCTTGGAATGGCTCATCCCACTCACACCTGGTGGGACAATAGGAGCCCTTTCATGTGTAAAACTAGTCTACATTGCAATGATAATTATGCAATACAATTATTTTTATGTTGGCCTATACTTACACATACATTATGAAGTAGCCAAAATCAATACATTTCTACTCCAAAATAGTTTTTGATCCTGACGTCATGGATTGATTGAATAGAGTTGTGTTGGTTGTGTCTGCTAGAGGGAGCCAGAGTGTCACCATGGTCACGTGACATAAGGTGTTGGTGATTGACAGCTCAGCAGATCAATCAAGATCAGAACAAAATGATTCTAAACCTTGTAAACTGTTTGGATGATCATTACAATGTGTTATTTCCTCATTATTATTTGATGTGCTTATTCAATATTTATTCAAAATTAGAAAACAAAGTAGGTAGAAGGTTACTCAGTGTTGTGGTGACAGTGTCTCATATAAATAGGTTATAGACGATACATCTATTAAAAACTCGCTAGAGATAAATATTGGTTTATTATTGACATAAACACATTCACTCCACACAGGATTCTTAATTCAGTGATCGGAAATGTCCGGAAGCAGCAGAGAAATAAGCACATTCTATAAATGTGAGTTATATTAAAATATACTCTGATAGCAACAGATACCAACGATAAGGCATTTACAGTCAAGACACATGTTGCCAGTCCTAAATAACCAGTGCTTTCTGTCCACCAAACCATGCAAACGATTCACCAGCTGGCATCACCTGCCAATAACATACGATCTAAATCAGCATTTAACCATAATATACATTAAAGTCATAATTACAAACTGATTGTATACGTGCAAAATAAAAGGCTTATACTCCACCGAAACGCAGTTCGTCAAAAACATCTTCCATTGGGGCTAAGGGGTCAGAGGGGTCAGAGGTCGTTGCCACGGAGAGACGCTCAGCTCTTCCCGCCCGACGAGGAGGCGGAGCTACAGGTGGACGACTTCCTCAGTTCGATCTTCATCAGCTGGCTCTCGCCGCGTGACTCCAGGCGCGTTACCGTGGAGACGCCCGCCACCGCCTTAGCGGAGGTCTTCAGACCTTTGGACATCGGGATCCGCGATGCGACGGAGGAGCGAGGCGCGTCCGCAGCGGCCTGGGAATCGAACCCACGACACAGAGCGGTTAGAAGACTCAGGTTCAGGATGCTGACGTGCACGTCTGAGGTCAGATTATGGTCATATAAGGAAAGGTACTAACATACTCATTAGCACATTTACACGGACACTAACGTAATCGGGGCGCTCAATGGAGGTTAGCTTATTTGAGAAAGTGACAGGAATGATAAATGTAATGTCGATCTGGAGGTTAACACCATGTTAGTGAAAGCGTGTGCACATGAATCATCAGTATGAGTCACATGAGCTGTTTTACAGGGAACACACTTCCCTTCATATCAGCTACAAACCTTTCAGTACTTCAATATAAAAGCTGAAAACATTGTTTCCATTTATTTGCTCATAGAAACCAAAATCTCGGTTGCATTTGTTCAGATATAAAATAAGCAGAGAGCGACCGTGCTACACAGCTCATCCGGTGTAGCAGTCACGTGATACTCACCGTGGACGGCGTCGCCGGCCTGGAGGTCGCCGTGGTGACGGGCGTGATGGTGATGCTGCTCGTCATCTTGCCGGGCGTAGTTTTCCCCGGCGTGGTGCCGTTTTGCCGCGGGGACCTCAGAACGGTTCCCGTAGAGGTCTCCTTCACCTCCGCCCCCCCCAGCGGCCGGACGGTCAGCCCCGCTCCGCCGGAGCCCTCCTGGGCGGGGCGCTGGATGGCCGGGCCCAGGTGGATGTGGATCTGGTTGTCCTCGGTGGTGGTGATGATGTTGGCGTTGGAGTTGAACTTCCTCGCCGGCGCCAGCCGCTTCTCCGGGGTCATCTTGAGCACCGTGCGGCCGGCGGTCGCTTCCTGGAGCTCCGGCGCCTCCTCCACCACTGGAGACGTGCTGACGGAGATGATGGACACCGGGGAGCGGGAGCTGCCGTAGCTCCGGTCCGGGGACATGGCCCGGGAGATGGTGGTGATCGTGACCGGGGACTTGGCTCGACTAAAGTCCCCGGCTGTCTTGGCCCTAGCGGTGACGGTGGTGGGCCGCGGCACGATGGTGATGCGTGGCTTCTGAGGGCCCAGCGTGGGGATGATGGTGGTGGTGGAGAAGAAGTCCTCCGCCCACGGGCTGGTGATCTCCAGGGTTGCGGTGCTGTTCCGGTGGTCCGGGGTCACGCGGATGTGCAGCGGCTGGCCCGCGTTCTGGGACATGGTGAGCTCCGCCGCTTGGATCAACGACCCGCCATTGACCTGAGGCTTCTCCGGGGTGGTCGTGGCGACCTCCTTCTTCTTCATCCAGGGGATCCAGGACTTCCTTGCCCCTCCAAGGTCCGATGCCGCCGGAGGGTAGCGCTCCAGCACCACCGGCTTCTTCAGACCCCGCTGCCGGAGGTTGCTCATGAGGTGGTTCTCCTCCAGCACTGAGTTCCTGATGAAGCCTGCAGGCGTCTCCTCCTCGGCCGGGTAACCGACCACGACGTCCGTCTGCACCGCGGTGGAGACCATGGGCACATCCACCATCCTCCGGCCGTTCGTCCCCGGCCTCAGGGCCCGGCTGGACCGCTTGGTGGCCTCCAGCTCTCTGGTGAGGTTGACCACCTCATGGCTCAGGCCGATCCTTCTCTCCTCCTCCTCAGCCAAGCGTCGCTGCAGGACAGAGTAGTCGACCCCCAACTGGGACAGCTGGTCCTCCTTGTTCATCAGCTCGTGGATCTTCTCCTTGAGGGCTCGGACGTCCGCCTGCAGGTTTCTGCTCTTGGCCTCCTCCATTCTGCAACGGACCCTGAGCTCCGCCTCTGGGCTCACCTCCTCCCCTTTCTCCACGGCCTTGTTCCTGGCTATCTGGCTCTTCATGTCCTCCAACACCTGAGACAGGGCGTTCGCCTTGTCCTGCTCCGTCCTGAACTTCTTCTCCAGGAGATCGTACTCGTCCTCTGTCTTCATCAAGTCTCCCTCCACGACCTCCAGGTGTTTCAGGCGGTTCTTCAGCCTCTCCACTTCCAGCGAGAGCTCTTTCACTTTGTTGTCTTCGTCCGGCCGGTTGTTGTTCTCCTTGTTGCTGCGCCTCCTCAGCGATTCTCGCTCCGCTTCCTCAAGTCCGTCCATTCTGATCCTCATCGTCACTACCTTGGAACTGAGATCTCTGCATCTCTCGTCCTCACTTGTCAGTTTGCTTCTCAGCTCGTCTTTTTCTTCTGTAAGCGTCGTCACTTTCGCTTCCATCTCTGACTTGAGCTTGAGGAGTTTTTTGCTCTCCTCAATTAACTTCTCTGTGACCTTCATGACCTTGGCCTGTTCACCTTTATACATCTTATTCAGTTCGACACTTCTCTCTTCCTCCTGCCTCAGTCTCTCTGCCATGTTCTTCCTCTCCTCCACCAGGATGACCGTGAATGATTTCAGCTTCATGAGATCGTCTTTCAGGAGCATTTCCACTTTTTCAAACTTTGTTTCGCAACACTGCAGCTCTTTCACGCGATTCTTCACGAGCTCGAGCTCTACGGCCAGATCCTTCACCACACTCTTCTCTCTCTCCAGGTTGACATGAAGCTGGGAACACTCTGCCTTGCTCTTGGCAAAGGCAGCTTCCAATTTCTCCAGTTGAACCATCCTCTTCTGCAGCTTGTCCACCTCTATCCTGAGGTCCTTGCTGTGGTTCTTCTCGTCTTGCAGCTTCTTCCTCAGCTCACAGCATTGGCTCTCTGTCTTGGTGATCTCCTCGTCTTTGCCCTCCATCTCCAGCACTCTCTTCCGCAGGTTCTCCAGCTCGGCCATGAGCGTGGCGTTCCCGCACTCCCCTTTGCTGATCTTCTCCCTCAACTCCTGGAGGTCCTCCTCTGACTTCTTCAACACCTTGTTGCTCTCCTCAAGCTCCTCCATTTTGCGCGACAGGCCGGCCAGTTTGAGCCTCAGCTGGCGGGCTTGGGACTCCTGGTCGGCCATCTTGGCGGTCATCTCATCGTGGTCGGCGGTGGACCTGGCGGCTCGGAGCTCCAACTCGGCCTCCAGTTTCAGCGCCTTCTGGCCATCCTCCCGGGCGGCGGTGCTGGCGCCGGCCAGCCGCTGCTCTGTGTCCTGCAGCTTCTGGGCGAGATCCTCGACCTTCTGGGTCTGCTGGTCGATCTGCTCGATGTGCAGCTGCCGCTCGTCCACCAACATCAGAGCGAAGGACTTGAGTCTGACAAGCTCTGCCCTCAGCTTCTCCAGGCGCTTGCTGTGCTCCTGGTCCTGGCGAGCCTGGTAGGCCTTCTCCTGCTCCAGAAGTCTCTTCAGCCTCCAAACACACAGAGAGAAAACACATTACTGCACTGAATTCATGTGGACTTAATGTTCAGCCCAGAGATGGATAAGGGGAACATCTCTCATGGACTTGTTCTGAATACTTCTGAGCTAAGTCATTGCTATGTTACATAACACGCTGCACAGGGGACTGACGGATCCTGGACATGATGTAACCCTCCCGTTCCCCGGCCAGCTCCTATCATCACCGCTTCCATGAGGTCTGAGTGGTGTGGCTCAACAGAGTCTCCTCGGTGGGAGCCCTCGGTGGGACCCCTTGGCGGGACCCCTTGGCGGGAGCCAGCGCCGGCGCCGAGAGCGCGGTGCTGGCCGCTGGTACGACAAGCCAGGAACAAAGCCGTGAGATTAGTGGCAGAGATCATGTGATGTTCCCCTGCAGCACCCGGGCCGGAGAACCGCCTTGTGGAACCACGACGGTGGTTATGCATGCATATCGTTATGGGATGATGGACTCAATCCAAGTGTCATTTAGTATGAGATGCTAATTTAATATCTTCTCATCATAATCCATTTAAACGACAACAAGTCAATATCTTCATTCCATACCACTTAAAGAGGATGAACAATATTGTTGAATCACTATGAATGTGGAAATATAAAGAAATAGAAATGATAAACAAGAGTTGGAACGACATTCATAACGCAGCTGCAAACTTCATAAATGGATCGTACGTACAAACTATTTAACAAGAGATCTTTGAACAGATTAGACTCTCAGGTCCTCCAGTAATCCTCGTTGGTTTAGTTGATGCACCACCGACCCTCCCCTGACCACTGAGCTGTCAGCTCTCAGACACGTCCACAGAGCCATGGGACCAGTCTGTCTCCGCTGTGCTCCAGTAGATGTTTAACTTCTCTCTGCGGGAGTCCTCTCTGTGTGTGCACTGAGCCAGACCACCGGGCTGGTCTAGCTTACACTAGTCTAGCTTACACTAGTCTATCTTACACTAGTCTAGCTTACACTAGTCTAGCTTACCTGCCGCGCAAACACACCTGATCACAACAACACGACGACCTCCACCGTGAGGCAAACCTAACGCAAGGCAGCACAACACACAAGTTACTGTCGGTGGTCAAGTCCTCTGCCAGGTCTCTGTTCTCCGGAGAGATCAGCAGTGTTCTCCGATGGACTTACCGACACGGTTCCACGCCGAGGAGAGAGGAACGTGTCTAATGAGAGGTTCCACTAGTTTAGAGAACAACATGAGAGAGAGAGAGAGAGAGAGAGAGAGAGAGAGAGAGAGAGAGTGAGGAAGAGAGAACAAGAGAGAGTGACAGAGAGAGGGGGGAGCAATATAGAGAGGGAAAGGAAGAGTCGAGGGATGATTAGTGAGTGAGAGAGAGAATGTGAGAGAGTGGGAAAGAGGGAGGGTCAGAAATTGAGAGAGAGAGAGCGAGAGAGAGAGAGAGAGAGAGAGAGAGAGAGAGAGAGAGGACCAAAGAAACATAATGCGGGAGAGGGAGGGTGTGGGAGGGAGAGGGCGAGCGAGGAGGGAGAGGAGGGAGGGGGAGAGTAGCCATCACATTCCAGACGTGTCAGCGGTGGACAACGGGCGACGACCCGGAGTACCGAGAGACCTGGAGGTCCATGAGGTCATCGCATTGTGTTATCGTGTGTGTGTGTGTGTGTGTGTGTGTGTGTGTGTGTGTGTGTGTGTGTGTGTGTGTGTGTGTGGTGTTATTCTCTGTGTAACTAAAATGATAAACGAGAATACAGGTAAGCATCGGATAAAGGATATTAAATATTAAAACATTAAAGAAAGAACACAGCTCAGACGTGAACTTGTTCTGTGAGTGTAAACTCAACATATTTGGGATAAGATGACAGACGCCTTCTTCTTTCAGACTCATGTCCACCAAATGTGCAGAACTTTATTCCTGCATGAAAGGAATAAAGATGACATCCAAGGTGTTCAAACAGGCCTGACTGTGTTCTGATCATGACCTCATATCTCGTGTGTTCCGGGGGGGAGAGGCGGGAGGCATGAGGGGGAGATCCAGCCTGATATCACCTGGCTCTATGGAGGGTGACTGCAGCCCGGTGGAATGTGGGAGACAGCGAGACGGCGAGACCACCCACTACTGCACTCACTACCTATACTACCTATACCTAGTACTAATATTACTACTACTGATACTACTGCAGTAATGCTGCTACCGCTCTACTCCTACTATGCTGCTACTAGCATTCTCCATCACTCCGTCCTTCCTTCTCCCAGTGCGCTCCACCCGAGCGCTGGGCTACGTCAGGCGGACGTGGGCCGCGTAGCTCATCGGCTAACCGCTAACGAGTCAGCAGCTAACCGCTAACGAGTCAGGTTGACTCGAGGTAGAGGTGTCTTGGTTCCCCTCTCCCTGGATCACCAGGAGGGGACGGCTGGCGTCTGGGAGCGAATCAGCCCTTACTGTCATAACACAGAGCTGCCAGCATTACAGAGACAGGACATTAAGGAGCAGGTAGGGGTTAGACAGTACAGAGACAGGTCATTAAGGAGCAGGTAGGGGTTAGACAGTACAGAGACAGGTCATTAAGGAGCAGGTAGGGGTTAGACGGTACAGAGACAGGTCATTAAGGAGCAGGTAGGGGTTAGACAGTACAGAGACAGGTCATTAAGGAGCAGGTAGGGGTTAGACGGTACAGAGACAGGTCATTAAGGAGCAGGTAGGGGTTAGACAGAGACAGGTCATTAAGGAGCAGGTAGGGGTTAGACAGTACAGAGACAGGTCATTAAGGAGCAGGTAGGGGTTAGACACTACAGAGACAGGTCATTAAGGAGCAGGTAGGGGTTAGACAGTACAGAGACAGGTCATTAAGGAGCAGGTAGGGGTTAGACAGTACAGAGACAGGTCATTAAGGAGCAGGTAGGGGTTAGACGGTACAGAGACAGGTCATTAAGGAGCAGGTAGGGGTTAGACGGTACAGAGACAGGCAGTAGGTGTAGACAGTACAGAGAGGGTCATAAGAACAGGTAGGGGTTAGACAGTACAGAGACAGGTCATTAAGGAGCAGGTAGGGGTTAGACAGTACAGAGACAGGTCATTAAGGAGCAGGTAGGGGTTAGACAGTACAGAGACAGGTCATTAAGGAGCAGGTAGGGGTTAGACAGTACAGAGACAGGTCATTAAGGAGCAGGTAGGGGTTAGACAGTACAGAGACAGGTCATTAAGGAGCAGGTAGGGGTTAGACAGTACAGAGACAGGTCATTAAGGAGCAGGTAGGGGTTAGACAGTACAGAGACGGGTCATTAAGGAGCAGGTAGGGGTTAGACAGTACAGAGACGGGTCATTAAGGAGCAGGTAGGGGTTAGACAGTACAGCTCACCAGCCAGACAGGGGAGTTGTGTCTCAGCCATTTCCACCCTAAAAACCCAAGAGGGTTCTCATCAGACCAATCACAGAGAAATAGATGTCTGGTGGTGGAGTAATCATAGACCAGCCCTGGCCCTGAGCCCCCTACCCGGGACCAGCCATGAGCTCATCCTGCTGGCTTATCAGGCAGGATGAGTCCTGCAGGCCCCGGGTCCCATCAGATGTGAACACAGCCACGCACCGCCTCACTGACACAGGACTACAGACCCTGCATCTACAGCAAACCAGCATGAATATGAATACATAACAGAAACATGATGAAGATAAC
>PIJE02001083.1:114724-174677 GCA_002895965.2 Coryphaenoides rupestris | reverse complement strand
GAATTCGCCATCCCACTAATACACACACACACCAGTACTAATACACACACACACCAGTATTAATAGACACACAGCACCAGTACTAATACACACACACAGTACCAGTACTAATACACACACACACACACACACACACACCAGTACTAATACACACACACAGCACCAGTACTAATACACACACACACACACACACACACACAGCACCAGTACTAATACACACACACAACAGTACTAATACCACACACACACACACACACCAGTACTAATACACACACACCAGCTACTAATACACACACAGCACCAGTACTAATACAGACACACACCAGTACTAATACACACACACACACCAGTACTAATACACACACACAACACACACACACACACACACAACTACTAATACACACACACACACACACCAACATACAGATATACTCAAACACACACACACACACACACACACACACACACACACACACACACACACACACACCACAAACACACATATCACACCACACCACACCACACACACACACACACCACACACACACACACCTCACACACACACCACACACACACACACACAGACCAGTACTAATACACACACACTGCAGCACCAGTATCTCTGTCCTGCTCCTCTCTGCTCTCTGTCACTCATTGTACCATGTGGTCTCCCGGCTGACAGCGGTCCACTGTCACCCACTAGCTGTCACTCAGAACCCCAAACCCGCCCCCCCCCCCCCCTCCTCCCCCTGCTTTGCCCCGCCCCCCACCCTCCCATACACCACTATTAACACACTGGGTGACTCCTTCGAAACGGGGGAGAAAAAGGGAGTAAGTGAAAAGCGATTTGGGACGTCGAAGGGAAGTGAAGTTAACGGGGGAGGGGGGTGGGGAGGCTGATGTGTGATAGCTCATCACCTGCCTCGTTTACCCGGTGAGAGAGGAGAGGAGAGTACTGCTCCATCTCCTTCCTCTCTGTCTCCTCCTCCTCCTCCTCCTCCTCCTCCTCCACGATCCGTCAGGTAGATCTCTCACCGCCACAGAGACTTGGAGATAGGTGTACACTTAAAGCTAATGTTTAACACAGAGATACAGACAATTATCACATTACATTAACCCCTGTGGCAAATATACATAACTCCCACGAACACACGATTCATTAGCATGTAAATGTGTTCTTTTAATTCCTGCTGCGTTTCGTTGCGTCTTAATGTCTTAAAGCAGACATATTATACCACCAGGTGTGAGCGTGATTAGCCATGCCAACCGGTCGGAACGGCCCCACACGACATCACAAGTGGGACTGTCCACCGAGAAGTATGCTGGATAGCTCAGCCTACCAGCCTACCCAGTGGACTGTCTGTAGCAACTGGTTGGCTGATCTATCCACCATACATATGTACATCTGTTTGGACACAACACTCAACACACCACTTGTGATGTCAAAAACCGGAGATTCTGAAACCGCTTGGAAGGGCGACTCATACTCACACCTGGTGGTATAATAGGAGTCCTTTAAGGGTTCCATTTCCAGTCATACCACATGTCTCCCACTTAATGGCTGCTCCACCAGCAGATCTGCTCTTTCTTGAGTCAGTGACCTCTTTAGGGGTGCTCACATCCAGGCTGTCTGGACGTCATTATTAGGGGTCCTACGTAGTAGGAATACTATTGTAAATGGTGGCATTATTATTATTTTCTCGTACTATTCTTGGTTTCCTTGGAACGGGTATGTAGATTCTCCAAGATCATGTCTAAGAAGTGTGTGAAGGACAACGTGCTAGGTAAAAGGATGACCGCTGTCATTAAATCAGGTCTGGAACCATGGAACCGTTGACCTTAGAAACATGCTTCTTTCGGTATGTGGGTCCTTGTAAGTTAAAGGACATGAGATTTAACCCAGCGTGGGCTAGTTACCTTCACTTTGACTCCAAATTTCATTAGCTGGGAGGCATTCGATGACACAATCAGCCGTGACCTCATCTGCTGGACCAACCATTAGACCTCTGCCAACAGCTTCAGCCAGCCCAACTCAAATCCACGGCAAAGACAGCATTTACATTTACATTTAGGGCATTTGGCAGACGCTTTTATCCAAAGCGACTTACAAAGAGTACATTTGTTGAAGGAGAGGCAGCAATATATCACTGTGGTACCTGAAGATAAGAACAGAGCTGTTTTCGAGCATTCATATTTACGAGACGAATAGAACGAGTTTCATAATTGCCAAGTTGCCTGCATAAGTAGCTGGGCAGGCGTGTGATTCTAAGCATGATACAACATCTGAGAACGAACAACAATGCTAAGTGCCATTAATAAGTGTTAAGACATATAAACACGCAGGTTAGTGCTAGGGGGGGGTTATGTAGAGTCCAGGTGAACTCTGAACAGGTGGGTCTTGAGTCTCTTGTGGAAGCTGGCGAGCGACTCGGCCGCCCTGACATGAGCCGGGAGCTCATTCCACCACTGAGGAGCCAGAACCGTGAAGAGTTGGGACTTGGAAGAGCGATGTTTGGCTGTTTTTAGTGAAGGCGGTACCAGTTGTTTGGCAGAAGTTGCTGAGCGGAGTGCTCGGGCTGGGGCGTAGGGTCGGACTAATGTTTGGAGGTAGGTAGGGGCGGTTCCGTTGACAGCCATGAAAGCCATGACAGCATTACACGATTAAAGACCGTTCTTATCTATTGACCTAGACATGGGCACATTAACCCTTGTGTTCAGGTCAGTTTTTTTTCTCATCCAATGTTCTGGTGGATCCACGCGCGATTATTGAGTCTTTAAATCAATAAAGCCATAACAACTTACTGTAAAAAAGACTGAACAGATGTTTACTTTATCTCAATTACAAGCAAATTCGACAGCATACCTTTTATATGTTAATACTTTGCCATTACCTTCTTGTTTAGATCCACATTTTCTCAATAAAGAGCACTTTAAAAGCCAATGTCAATTAATAGAAATTATCATATCCTCATACTGTTGAGTCAAATTGGAGTTTTGTATAAAGAAGAGGAAATATAAACTCAAAGAAACAAACAAAAACAAACAAACAAAGAAATTGGGATCAGCTGGGTGGAACTAATCTGCTCCCGCCGCGTTCCTACACGGACCACAGAGAGGGACGGACTCAGTACCGACAAGCGCACATTAAACAAAGGTTGTGTGAACTGATGCTGAGACGACGCCGCTTCAGCAAAAAGTGCAGAACCTGATCCTTCTACAAAATCCGGGTGGCAGCCGGTAAGATGAAGAACTTTAATGAACAAAGAGACTTTTTTCCGCTGAATTCTGCTGCTGCTTGTTGGGCTAGCATTAGCTGTAGCCACGGAGACGAGCAGATTCTACGTTTGGCTCATCAATGTAACCCTTTAATTATGACGTCATTATCATTAAAAGTCGAGTGCGCAGAAGATTAATGTGAGAGCAGAATTCCCCCTGCGGACACACGGATTTAATGTGCGGTTGTGTAGGCATAGCTACGATCATAGACATACATAGACGCTGTGTTGGCTGTGTTGGCCCGTTGCTGCGTCCGCCCTGTAAACAAATACAAGTACACTTGGAAACTGGGGGTTTTCTGAATAAAAAGCACTAACGTTTACATTTAACTGATTTTCATTAATCGTTTTTATATTCAATGATTTATATTAATTTAAGTAGCCTACTAATAATGACAATCATTGAGACAAATGAACAAAGTCTGCAAATCAAAATAATAAGAAACTGCAACTGGCAGTGAGTCTGCTTTTTTCTTTTAGCAGTGAAATGATAGATGTACTCATGACAGAAAATTATAGACAATTATTTTATTGTATACAATAACATTTTCATGGTAAAAAATGTTAAACATGCAGTAGGCTTGTACTATTATAAATAATAATAATATATTGGGCATGTACTATTATAAATATGCCCAATATATTATTCAAGTCAGTTGTCCATATTTTGTTTGATCAATATCATATGAGGACTAAGTGCTGGAGACATTTTGACTGATTAAACAAGTGAAGGGATTTGTTTCCTCTTAAAAATATGGGATGAAAAGTACCAGTATAATAAATACTAAACACAACAGACTGATTCCAAATCCAAGATTACTTTATTTGCAGTAACAGACATAAGTGTAAGACAATACCAGTCACACATCACTGTCAGCATGTTTAAAGGACCATTACGTAGTTATACATTATAATAATTATGACCAAATTTGACCACACAGTGTTCTTTGCCCTCTGTTCCCCATCCTTGGCGTTCCTCTTCTCTTTCCAGACTCTCCACCCTAGCCAAGGCTTCACTGAGTCTGGCCCTTAGATCACCGGGAGATGTAGGCCGTGCATAAGAGTGGTCCTAGTAGAAACAAGGATGAAAATATTTGGAGTCATGTTTATATCACATTCAGTCACAGCCGGTCAATTCATAGCTAGAGATTCATAGCGCACGGTGCCATGCTCACCGGAGGCGCGGAGGCCTGCGTGTGTCCCCTGGCGTCGGCCGGCTTCTCTCGGGCTCGTTCGCTGGCCACAAAGTGGAACGACGACCCCCGGTGCGCCTCCAGGCCTTTCACCCGGAGAGGGAGGGCTTCGTGATGGGCGAGGGGGCCAGCGTGGTGGTGCTGGAGGAGCTGGGCCATGCCGAGAAGAGGGGTGCCAGGATCTACGCCGAGGTCCTCGGCTACGGACCGTCAGGGGAGGGCGTCCGCATCACTTCCCCCAGCGAGGACGGGGATGGAGCACTCAGGTCGGCAGTTTGTGATTTAGCGTTGAGATTCCTTATTTCAGGCAAATTCTCTGATTATAAAGAAAGGGAAGTCCAGTGAAATGTCCAAGTGTATCACATTTGACAAAATGTGTTCCACTTAAAGGGGCCCTATTGTGATTAGCCATTACAAGCTATTTCATGTGACTAAAACTGTCATTGTGACATAGTGACATCACAAGTAGGAGTCTCAACCCAGATGTATGGTGTCTAGATCAGACTACCAGCCTCTCCAGTGGACTGTAGCAACTAGTAAGCTGATCTGTCTGGTTTGTAATGGCTAATCACACTCACACCTGGTGGTATAGTAGAGGCCCTTTAAGTGCACATATGTTGTGTTGATTAAATGTATATTTCTTTAACCTTCTTCAACAGGGCCATGTCTGCAGCCCTCAGGAATTCCGGCCTGTCGCCGTCTGACGTGACTTATGTCAACGCACACGCCACGTCTATGCCTCTTGGTGACGCGGCGGAGAACACGGCACTGAAGCGGCTCTTCGGGGAGCGTGCTCAGAATGTGGCCGTGTCTTCTGTCAAGGGTGCCACCGGGCATCTTCTGGGTGCAGCGGGGGCGCTGGAGGCAGCCTTCACTGCAATGGCTTGTTACCATGGCATCCTGCCACCCACTCTCAACTTGGACCGCACCGAGACCGGGTTTGACCTGAATTATGTGCCCTGCACGGCACAGAAGTGGGAAACACATGGTCGGAGGGCAGCCCTCACTAACTCATTTGGATTCGGCGGCACTAATGCCACATTGTGTCTGGCCAGTGTCTGACATTTTCTAAACATATGCATAATACTACATTTACAATGTAAATGTAATAGCTTTATTTATGTTTATATTACAAATGTGTAATGGATGTCTTTATATTTCACAAAAAAATGTTTAAATGTTTTACCATGAAATGTTATTGTATGCAATAAAATAATTGTCTATAATTTTCTGTCATGAGTACATCTATCATTTCACTGCTAAAAGAAAAAAGCAGACTCACTGCCGGTTGCAGTGTCTTATTATGTTGATTTGCAGACTTTGTTCATTTGTCTCAATGATTGTCATTATTAGTAGGCTACTTAAATTAATATAAATCATTGAATATAAAAACGATTAATCAAAATCAGTTAAATGTAAACGTTAGTGCTTTTTATTCAGAAAACCCCCAGTTTCCAAGTGTACTTGTATTTGTTTACAGGGCGGACGCAGCAACGGGCCAACACAGCCAATGCGGCGTCTATGTATGTCTATGATCGTAGCTATGCCGACGCAACCGCACATAGATCCGTGTGTGAACACATTAAATCTGTGTGTGAACACATTAAATCCGTGTGTGAGCACATTAAATCTGTGTGAGCACATTAAATCTGTGTGTGAGTACATTAAATCCGTGTGTGAACACATTAAATCCGTGTGTGAGCACATTAAATCCGTGTGTGAGCACATTCAATCCGTGTGTGAACACATTAAATCCGTGTGTGAGCACATTCAATCCGTGTGTGAACACATTCAATCCGTGTGTGATCACATTAAATCCGTGTGTCCGCGGGGGGAATTCTGCTCTCACATTAATCTTCTGCGCACTCGACTTTTGACTCGATAATGACGTCATAATTAAAGGGTTACATTGATGAGCCAAACGTAGAATCTGCTCGTCTCTGTGGCTACAGCTAATGCTAGCCCAACAAGCAGCAGCAGGATTCAGTGGAAAAAATAGTCTCTTTGTTCATTAAAGTTCTTCATCTTACCGGCTGTGATTTTGTAGAAGGATCAGGTTCTGCACTTTTTGCTGAAGATCTCAGCGGCGTCTTAAAGCATCAGTTCACACAACCTTTGTTTGCTGCGTTGTTTAATGTGCACTTGTCTGTACTGAGTCCGTCCCTCTCTGTGGTCCGTGTAGGAACACGGCGGGAGCAGATTAGTTCCACCCAGCTGATCCCAATTTCTTTGTTTGTTTGTTTTTGTTTGTTTCTTTGAGTTTATATTTCCTCTTCTTTATACAAAACTCCAATTTGACTCAACAGTATGAGGATATGATAATGTCTATTAATTGATAAACATTGTTTTAAAGTGCTCTTATTGATAAATGTGATCTAACAGAGGTAAATGGAAAATATTAACCATATATGCTGTCTATATTGCTTGTAATTGAGATAAAGTAAACATCTGTTAAGTATTTTTTACATAAGTTGTTATGGCTTTATTGATTTAAAAACTCAATAATGCGGTGGATCCACCAGACCCGCGAACATTGGATGAGAATCAAAAACATGACCTGAACACAAGGGTTAATGTGCAATGTCTAGGTCAATAGATAAGAAGTCCTCATCAAGCTTGGCCATGTTAGTAGGACCCCGCATTGCTGCCTGCAGCTATATTTGTTATTAGTATTGGTATTATTTTTGTTATAGTTTTACATAACCTATCGCTTTTATGTTTGTGTTAATGGGACCATTCACAAGGTTTGGTTTGCTGGTTTGCTTCACTGTTATCTCCAGTACGTGTGTGTGTGTATAATATCTATACTGTATATATCGTCGTGTATATCTGTCTGGGTCTTGTACGAGAGGAGACACCAGTTAAACCAGACAACCGGGACGGGCGCCGCGGGCAAACCGTTCCCCGCCATTTTTTTTCATTCGTGGTTACTCGGCCGGAATATTCCGCCTCGTTCGCCGCATGGCCGATCAGGAAATCTGCCGTCACTTTTTTCTTTGGTGGTATCTATTATTATTACTATTATTATTATTATTATTATTATTATTACTTGGCGGCCGTGGAGCAATCAGACACACCGTGGCCTCCATCCACTGTCGTCCTCCATCACCTCCTCTGGCCGACTCCTCCGCTCACTGGCCTCTGTCAGGTCCTCCTTCAATCCGCGGTGGGAGGAAGGGGGGGGCGGTAGAGTGTGAGCAGTCGTGTGGAGGTTGACATGATTGCCTTTAAGCAGACCAACAGACACCCCAACACACACACACACACACACACACACACACACACAGACACCCACGTCACCACCACCACCACCACCATCACCACCACCCTCCACCCCTTAGCCGGTGACACACAGCTGCAGCCGGGCACCTCGGCTGACAGTAAGCGTGTCGTGATGGATTGCCTTGCCAAAACTGCTGATCAAAGGGGGGTCAGAGTTCACATCCGTCGCCTGGCTGCGTTGGGGCGAGCGCAATTACCAGCCAAGCCTTTTTTTCTCTCTCTCTCTCTCTCTTTTTTATTTTTTGGACATTTTTTGGCCCGGTCTAAATTATTACAGTGCACACTTGTGTATTTTCTCTCTCTCTCTATTGTGATGGTGATTTAGAGTGCTTTAGCTGTGGAGGGATTATGTCAATAATTAATAGACAGTATATACAGTCTATATATGGCTTTTTTTTTTTACGAGATACAAACACACCGGCGAAAACAACGACAAAGTCAAAGTTTCCGGGACGGATAGGCGATCTCCGGACCGCGCGGGAGCCAGAATCAGAATGCAGGAAGTAACACAGCAGATATAATAAATACTGTATACTGTACTGTATATGTCGGTCACAAGGGTTTCTCTGTTTGTTTGTTTGTTTGTTTGTTTGTGTGTGTGTCAAAAATAAACAACAGCGACTATCGATCGGTTACCTCTCTGAAACCTGTGAGGCTTCATGTCACGTGACACAACAGTGCACCTCTGCTTCCTGTGCTGCCGCCGCCGCTAACATGTGTACGGTCAATTCCATTGTTAAGTCTGACACCATGCGATTTTTATGAATAAAAAAAAATATGTTGACATTTTTTGTAATTTTTTTAATTTAATAATTGATTTTTATGTATTTTTTTACTCAGATCTATTCAAACACAGAGGGACACAGCATTGCGGCATGTTGAAAGGACGAGCGCCTCGGCCAACGCAGTAGGCTATGTAAAAAATACTGAACAGATGTTTACTTTATCTCAATTACAAGCAATATCGACAGCATATATGGTTAATATTTGCCATTTACCTCTGTTAGATCACATTTATCAATAGGAGCACTTTAAAACAATGTTTGTCAATTAATAGACATTATCATATTCTCATACCACACCTTGGGCAGAATGGCCAACTCCTATATCCTGCAACCTATACTGCTTGGACTACTTTGTCCTTCGCCTGGTATTTACCAAGCTTGGCCATGTTAGTAGGACCCCGCATTGCTGCCTGCAGCTATATTTCTACTATTATTTCTGCAAAACTCAGCACAACGCATTTTTCACACAAATAGCAAATCACATCACAGGAATCACATTTTCGACACACAAAATCGAATTATTTAGCACAATTGCTATGACTAAACCTTGTTTTTGTTCACATGGAAAATACTGGCGTTTAAATGACAAACTAAGTACCAATTGGTCTCACTCTTTCCTTATAAAAGAGACCTCAGCTCATTTGATCCATTGTCCCGACAGTCTAAGCAGCAGGAAAATGTTTTCCATTTGCACAAATGTCATAATTGCACTGATTCTGAGGAAATACAAACAACACTTCTGTATGACTCATGATGGAACCTGGGCTGTGAGTGCATCCCAAGTGATCTCATTGGCAGGACAGTACAGTAAATGTGCATTGCATCATACACAATAACAAAACTCAAAGTGAAAAGTTCACACGCTGTGTTGTTTATATTTAGTGTAAAATTGCAGCCTATTTTGGGACCCAGCAAAAAGAACACTAAAACCTCTAAAAAGAGGAAAAATAAAATCTGTACACAATTGTATCCACTTGACGGCCGATGACGTTGCACCAGCGTGAAAGTTCTCCGTTTGAGGAGAGAACATGGTTCTGAATGCATGAATGCACTTTGTGTAGTTGCTGTTGCTGTGTTTTGTGAGTCGAGTCTCAAGAAATTGAGTTTTCTGCGTTTAACGACATGTCATCCATCTTTTATGATAAAGGTCACCTCCCTAAGGGATCCTCTGGTGATGCAAAGCCAACATTTGACGAATTGGCCAGACAGGTCTGTACATCGTACCGTTCATCAAACCTGTCAGAAGCAAGTGCACAGTTTGGCCCTGGACACATCTTGCTGGCTGAGGCACACACCTCCTCAGCGAGGCAGATTCAACTTCTTCCAACACACATGCCGGAACAAATAGCTCTTCTACCTAGTGCAGCATCTCCTCTCGCTAAAAAAAACCTCTTGAGAAAGCCCTGGTTCCTCCGTCAGAGCAGCCTGCTAACCCCAGCCCGTCCCTTGAACTAAAATGAACATCCCCCCCCCCCCCAACTACTACTTCCTGTTCCTGGATGGAGGGGTAGCAGCTGGGGGCAGGGCCCAAGCACCTGACCCGAGTCATCTGCCCACTGGCCGCAGATCCCCAATGTGTGGTTGAGTTCCAGCCCTCCTCCTCCTCATCCAACCCCATGGGGAGACAAGACCAGAATCAGAAGTGATGGTCAAGCATGTTTCTGCAGGTGACGGATGACAACGGCCACTTGGTTTCCTCGACCGCCATCACTGCAAATCACTATCCAATAACTTTACAAAATGCAAGCGTAATAAGACGAGACATTAATCATCATGAGCAGTTAAGATTTATTTAGTAACAATAGAAACATTTCTCCTTTATTCTGTTATTTATTCACAAATACTTTAAAACAAAGTTTTTTTTGTAGACTAAGTCCAACAAAATGCACTTTACATGCTAAAGATTCAAAAACCTCTGCCAGTTATTCACAACATTCGGAAGGGGTGGTTTCAGTGCTTGTTGACGTGAATTTCTTTTCAAAAGAAGGTATCGCTAAATGCTTGCATAGTTAAAAGTGATGCGCATGCATTTATCGTGTCATTTATACGGTAGGTATCCGATCCATGTTCTATAAATAGCAGAATAGCCTAAACATCATGACAACTCATCATGACACAACCCTAAACTAAAAGGACATCTAGGATGAAAAACACGTCGATGTAATCAACATCTTGGCCAGCTATTTAAGGGGCTATCAGCGCTACCGAGTTAAGGGTATAAGGGTCTTACATACACAGACACCATTCTGGACGTGCAGCAATGGGACATTAAATGCTTCGCTGCATTCCGTCTTCAGCGGAGACATTGGGATGACTGGCGATGACCGGTACGCCTGCGATGGGAATCGACTGCCAGCCAGACGTGGGGATGTAGTGAATAATGACGTGTCTGCCACGCCGACCCCACACCACCCCCCCGGGAGCAGCAAGTGGGTCTACAGGGTGAGCAGGCCAGAGCCAATGGTTCTGCTGTTCTTTTATACACAGATCAAAGATGCTGGGTTCACACATTCAACAAACAGCAGAGGGTGACTAATTCACATTCAAGTTTAAACACGCCATCTAGTATATGAGAAATACAGACCCTACGTCTCAAAAATACGTCGTTAACTGTTCTTTATATGGTTTGAGAACCAAGAGTGGCTGATAGTTCTGCAGAGAGGCTGCTGGAGGTTCGCAGCAGCACCGTGTGCTTAAAAGTGGAACAGGCCAGAGCAGTGTGAAAAGGTACTGAAACAACTCTTTTGCCAAATCACCTCACGGCACGTTCAGGACCCCCTACCCTACAAGTGTTGCATCCACCGGCTCATATTTCATATTAAAAGGCATATTCCTTGCCTGCACATCAGCAATGGAGCCGACCCCATTAGCCCGCTCGCCATCAGATAGTAGTGCTGTTTGTTCAAGGGCTTCCCGTTGTGTGTCCCTTTGACTCACACACAACGGGAAGCCCTTGAACAAACAGCACTACAGCAGAGTTTGAATGGAGGATGGCGAGAGAGAGAGAGAGACAGAGAGAGACAGAGAGAGAGAGAGAGAGAAGAGAGAGAGAGAGAGAGAATCGTAGACGCGTGGATCGCGGCGTGGTGCACGTGTTGGGGTCATGTCATCCCTCTTCCTTTAGTAGATGTTGGGCAACTGGCTGTAGTTCCTCTCCCAGTAGCCCTTGGAGTAGAGCCAGTCCTGGGCCTTGTTGTGGGGGTTGGGCCCCTGGTGGAACCACCTGCCGTTAGGGGGACAACGACACAAGGGGGAGGGGGGGAGGGTGGTCACGGGTGGTATTGGGGAGGGGTCAATATGTATCGTATTAAGGCAATTGTGTTGACGGCAAGCACGGCAGAAATGTGCAACGACAAACTGTACGTCATGCGCTACGAGTCTAGCAGTGTTCTCAGTGCGGTCCAATAGCGTTTGAGCATGTGTGTGTGTGTGCGTGCCATTGGCGCCCTGTAGAGGGCAATGTAGTGCAAGACTTGGAAATAATACACGACTAGTGCAAGCAAAGCAAAGAACACAATGCAAAACAAAAAGGTTATAGAATGAGCCAAACCTTGGGCCAAGTGCAGGGTTCCTTCTCAATGACACGACATGAGTGTGGGGGCGGGGGGGGGGGATTTTGGATGGCACAAGACAAAGCTGTAGTTAGCAAGGCATCAGTCAGCATGAGTCAAGATGTGAAGGCGGGAGAGCGTGTGACAGCGGAAAGAAGATCAACGTCTCACTCACTTGGTTTTTCCAGTCATCGCTGGATTTGGAGCGATTTTTCCGGGCCGTCCGTTGCTTCTCCTCCAACCGCTTCTTTTCTCCGCTCGACAGATCTGGGGACCGATATGGTGGACACATGGGACTACAGATCAAGACACACCACACACACACACACACACACACACACACACACACACACACACACACACACACACACACACACACACACACACACACACACACACACACACACACACACACACACACACACACCACGGCTATGTACCGATATCGCCGTTCTCCATGGCGCGGATGTCGGGCCGCAGGCGGCAGTCTGTGGAGGGCATGACCTCCTCCATGGCCTTGTCCACCTCGTTCAGCTGCATGGCGAACGTGGAGAAGGCGTAGAACTGCCGGGGAAGACACATTTCATCAGATGCACCAGAACTGATGATGAGGATGGAGGTTTAAGAGCTACAGAGCAGGCAGCGGGTGTTGCGGTACAGAACATCCAGATAGCCAGGTGTCTACCTGGGCAGAGTTGTCGGGGCGTGGGCTATTCCTCCAGATGAGCTCGCTGCCCGGGATCACCTGGACCGTCTCCGCGTCCGGGGGGGCATCTCCTCGGGCTCCTCATCCACGCTGCTCTGGAGGAATGGACACGCACGCCGCAAACACACGCACACAGACACACACACACACACAGAGAGCAGTTACTTCAAGAGCCTCAGGTTTGTTGTTGGACCAACTTGAAACGCATTGACAATAATCCTTTTTTTTTCTCCACACGGAGGTTTTTGACACACGGTGTCAACCAACAACAATACCTTGCTCTTCTTCTCCTCGGCGCTCTTCTTGTCCGCCTTGCGGTGGGCCTCGAAGGCGGCGGGCTCCACCGCGTACAGGCACTCCGTCCACTTGCCGTAGATGGCGCACAACTTCTTTTTGCTGCATGTGACAAAAAAAAGTATTAACTTAAAGTATTAAGTTTTATTTTTAAGTGAAGCTCCGGGGATACACAATGATAATCCGACAAGGGATTATTAGCCATTACTTCAGGTGTGTGTGTCTAAAGGCCGCCACACACCGGGCCGAAAATCGGGCGTCGGAGAGTCTTGAGAGGTCCGTGACATGAGTCTCTTTGGTGTGTTCGGTGAGGTCGGCCGTCGTTAATGTCGTCGGCATTCTTTTCAGCCGATTCAACATGTGTAATCGGCCACTACCAGTCGTTCAGTCTGACCAATCTGATTGGTGGAGGGCTATCCCTTGACTAGCGAATCAGTGAAGCCCGGAAGTGAGGATGGTAAACATACCAGATAAACATTGAAAAAGCAGACATGTCGACACACTCTCTCAACGCATTGTTTGGCATCGTTTTTGACTTGATAGTTGATATTGAATATTGAAAAAGCTCCTTGGGCTTCTCGCTGTTGTATCCACGACTTCACCCACTTATTACGTTTTCACCTTATTTTTCGCTTGCGACATCTTTCTTCTTCCAAAAGAAGAAGCCCGAGAGCTGACAACACCAGCATCTTCGTATCACGATCCATCGTTTTAATTAGATTTTTCCGTTCAGCGAGTAATTGGTGTGAATGCTGAGAAGCATTCACAACATATGTTATTCTACTTATTTATTTTTCTTATTATTATTATTCCGCCGTGTTTTTTGCTGTGTATCTTCTCCCAGTTTTCAACGTAGAAACTCCGTTCAAAGTTTAAAAGATTCAGCTTAATTAGGACATAGGTGCTTTATCTTTTCTTATTCATACCCTTCATACTTTCCGAAATATTCAACGTTTTTCAGCAATTTTTCCCCATTGAAATGAATAGGGGGAAATTGTCAAAACCACTCATATTCAACCTCTTCCCATTCATTCATACATTCAGGTAGAAACTCCATTCAAACATTAAAACGTTCAGGACACTTGGATGAATTCACACATGATTTCAAAACTTTCATAACATTTATACTTTTTACATAATTACAGTTCAAACTTAATTGATTTTTCAGCTCCTCAGACACTTTAACATGGGTGTGTATTGGGTCGGTTAGAGCAGGTGACGTCACCGTCACAGCGTAGAGAAGACAAAAAAAAATAATAATTATATTTTTAAAACTGCCATCCCGCCCACAATATTAACTCCACATACGTAATCAAAACGTAGGTAAACTCAAAACATCAAAACGTAGGTAAACTTGTGACGGTCACATATATGTAACTATGGAAACAAACGGACTTATACTTTTGGATTTATGAGCCTGGGAGTGACAGGTGTCCAGCCACTCTGTTTCAAGCAGAATTGAATGTTCTACAAGGTGGCTATGGCAGTGACGCCATAGCCACGCCAACACAGACGCCATTTTGACACCATTTTGATTGCCGCCATTTTGGTAAGTTTGGAATCCATCGGATAAAGTTTACAGGAATAATGACAGAAATTGTCCGAAAAAAAGTGATAAGGGGGGACCATTACAATATTTGGACTTTTGGCCCAAAATATTTTCTCTTCCAATCCTTTTCTAAACGTAACCACGTCTCACCCCAAGTGTGCCAAAGCTGTACTGTAAGTTTGGAATCCATCGGATAAAGTTTACAGGAATAATGACAGAAATTGTCCGAAAAAAAGTGATGAGGGGGGACCATTACAACAGCATTCACACCGCAATTTCTTCAGAAATTGCCTTTTCTAGTTACAACTACAATCCTTCTTGACTACTCACTCTCTGCTGACAACAATGACTGATGACAGCGTTGCTGCTGGTTTTGGTTCTAGAGAGAGGTCCTGGTATTTCCGATTTTTCTTTTTTTTTTGGACAACAATACAGATTAGCACCGCCTGCTGTTTTGGAAACATTACATCTCGTCGTCTAGGTGTGTCCCTCACACTTTTTTGACCGAGTCGGGGAGATTAATCGCCAGACTCCATTTTCTGGCGACGATCGGGCAGTCGTCTTGGTCTGTGGGCGCCTTAAAAGTGCATTACATCCCCTGCACACCACACACCTTATTCAAATAGGGAGAGTTCCTGTACTGGACTGTAGTGGACTGTACTGTACTTTAGTGGACTGTAGTAGACTGTAGTAGACTGTACTGTAGTGGACTGTACTGTTGTGTACTGTACTGTAGTGTACTGTAGTGTACTGTACTGTAGTGGACTGTAGTAGACTGTAGTAGACTGTACTGTAGTGGACTGTAGTAGACTGTAGTAGACTGTACTGTAGTGGACTGTACTGTAGTGTACTGTACTGTAGTAGACTGTACTGTAGTGGACTGTAGTGTACTGTACTGTACTGGACTGTACTGTACTGGACTGTAGTGTACTGTACTGTAGTGGACTGTAGTGGACTGTACTGTAGTAGACTGTACTGTAGTGGACTGTAGTGTACTGTACTGTAGTAGACTGTAGTGTACTGGACTGTAGTGGACTGTAGTGGACTGTACTGTACTGTAGTGGACTGTAGTGGACTGTACTGTAGTGGACTGTACTGTAGTGTACTGTAGTGTACTGTAGTAGACTGTACTGTACTGGACTGTAGTGTACTGGACTGTAGTGTACTGTACTGTACTGTAGTGGACTGTACTGTACTGTACTGGACTGTAGTGTACTGTAGTGTACTGTACTGTAGTGGACTGTACTGTACTGTACTGGACTGTAGTGTACTGTACTGTACTGGACTATACTGTACTGTACTGGACTGTACTGACAGCGGTGCCCACACAGGTAAAGAAAACAGGTAAACATGCCATCCATCTCTACACGTTACCTTTTATCTATGATGTAGCCTTCCACTTTATGGAGCTCTTTGCCAAACAGACCGCAAGGCTTGAACGTCAGGCAGCACCTCTCCCCGGTCCTGTCACTCACACACACACACACACAGCAGACAACCCAACATGAACACACACACACACACACACACACACACACACACACACACACACACACACACACACACACACACACACACACACACACACACACACACACACACACACACACACACACACACACACACACACACACACACACACACACACACACACACACACACACAGAGAGAGAGAGAGAGAGAGAGAGTGTGTGTGTGTGTGTGAACAAAGCAGGACAAATACGGGTAGGGGGGGTGGCCGGTGGGGGGGAGGGTTCTTGTGATTACTTGTGATTGATCACTTCCACGTTGCCGTACTGCTCGATCCACAGCTGGCCCACGATGATGTTGTGGACACAGCAGGTGGGGTTTGTCCAGGTGTACGCCTCGTTATGCCTGCACAGGGAGAAGGGCGGAGCATGGCGTCAAGGGCCGAGGCTCCACCTCCATCACCGCCGCGCGAGATTCGATCACATGACCGTGTGATTGGGTCACACCCACTGTATTAGACTTGAACGGTTTACCCAGGTTTTCTATTGATGTTTCCCAGCAGAGGTTAACCCGAGTGCCCAATATTCAGCCTCAGGAACAACGGTGAAACGGTGAAAACTGGTTATTGCAGTTGCTATAGTTGTTCCAGATGAGGTCTCCTTCCAATACACACCAAGCCAAATTGTTGATACCGTGCTTGCTGCGATTTGATGTTGTTCAGTTCAATGTTCGCTTTTGTTTCGTGCGCGTTTCATTTTGATTAGTTAAGTGTTTTATTTTGCATAAAGTCGGCATTTTATGGCCTTAAACTCACTTGGGCAGCTCCAGGGTGATGACGCCCTTGGGCTCCGCCTCCACGCTCTTCCCCCAGAACTTGAGCTTGGGGTAGATGGAGCCGTGGAACAGGAAGTCCTCCTTCAGGCCCTCGGCGTGGAAGGCACTGACCGGCGGGTGGTGGCTCACCTGCTCCGACACCCAGCGGAAGCCCAGGTCATCTCTGCACAGGGAACACAGGGAAGGTGATGGTGCTGTAGGGGGTGGTGGTGATGGTGATGGTGGTGGTGGTGATGCTGGTGGTGGTGTAGGTGGTGATTGTGTAGGTGGTGGTGTGGACTGAACTCTGGGTGATTACTCGGCCAAATAATAACAAAAACACTTTAAAACAGATTAACTGGAGTGTCAACATCATAAGAACATTAAAGGTTATATTTTCTCATCAAAGTGTGATAAATCCATTGTCTGGAAGTGTAACAAGCAACATTGTGTTATTAGAGGGTCCTTAATGCCCATAAATCTCACCCTTGACAGCGGTTTATACGTGAAAATACCCCCACCCCCCCCTCATGCACATCTTGGAGGGAGAGAGAAGAGCTGGCAGCTCAGAGCGGCATGCTGGGTAATTTACCTGATCAACTCATAGGTCTCCCCGAGCAGCGGGTTGAAGGGCTTCCCAGTTCTCTCCCACTGCGACGCCACTGCCGACACGGCGAACGCTGCCACACACTGCAACCCACATACGCTCGCAATCAGCCTCAGGTTCACGTCAGCGGACCACATAGAGAATGAAAACTTTGTGCTACCATCAAAAAGTGAACTTCGTGGACTTGATTTAGCGCAAAGTGAATGAGTTTGCATTTGATTTTACTTTTTTCTTTACTCTTAGCTTTTACTTGTAGTGCTCCTCGAGCATAGAATGAGTTCCAATTGTCTTTTAGATTGGATGCCTTAATCTCATTGGGCAAATTAATGAATGTGATTGAAGTCAAGATCTGTGTATGTTTTAAATGCCATAATGTAATCAGTTGGATTTATGAAATGTATAGATGTATGATGTTTTAAATCATGTATGCTATTGTATGTTTGTATGTCATATTGTATTGAATGTTTCTAATGATTATGTGATTATGCTCCATTGCAAATTAGACCTAGGTCTCAATGGGTCTTCCCATTTTAAATAAATGTCAAATAAAGAAACTAAATACAAAATAAGGTTGAGTGGCTCTGGTAGTTCCTGTGGGGAGGGCAGAGGGCGGGGGGGGGGGGGGGTGTGACCAGAGGCGGCGGAGCTCTACCTTCATCCTCTCCACAGAGTCGGTGGAGGCGTTGGCTTGCTGCAGGAGGTAGGTGTGCTCCATGTACTCGGCCAGCCGCTGCAGGAAGCTCAGGGGCTCGTTGAACATCACAGGCATGGCGATCTTAGACAGCTCCTGGAAAACAAGAGGTGTGTGTGTGTGTGTGTGTGTGTGTGTGTGTGTGTGTGTGTGCGTGTGCGTGTGTGTGGGGGCGGGATCAAAGACAGGCACACAACATACAGTAATGACACACTGCACTGGGAAGCCATAGTCATTGTTGACAAAATTACTTTTCTATTTGGGTGTGCACATTTACATTCACATTTAGGGCATTTGGCAGATGCTTTTTTCCAAAGCCACATTTGTCCAAAGAGTGTAACAACAATATAGGACTATGGCTGATGGTACAGTAAGATTAAAATAGAACAAGTTTCAAGCACCCATAACGTTAATAGAACAAGGAACAAGGTTAATGATAGGTTAATGGAACAATATTCAAAAGCTCATCATTGCTAGGTTAACAGCAAGATAGCTAGGATAATTATTATAGCGAATAATTTCCTGTAGATTTATTTTGCCTCGGAAAGCATAACAGAGTCTGATTAATGAAAACTATTCTTCTTGCATTCGGTTGCACAGTGGAGAGAATAGCAGCGAGACTCAGTAGCTGTAATAACGGTGACGCAGGCAGGGCTAGGGCGTCTGGATCCCTGCAGACTCCCAGCGGAGACACTCACCCACTTCCCCCCGCAGACACATGCAAATCCAGAACCCATTCATCACAATTAGCACAAAGTTTCCCCCCCACAGTTGAACTCGCTGCTCAGAAAACTTTGGCCGCCTTCTATTGCGTCAGTAGCTCTCTCTCCACCCCACCACCCACACCTCCACCGCCACCGCCACCACCCACTAGAACTAGTGAAAAGTAGGGGATGCACACTCTAAGTTCTCCTCACCATGCCAATGCATTTCTTGAGGATGCTCCAGATGCTGATGTCATTCCTGGAGAACATGGGAGCGGGGAGGGAGGATCTGTGGGTGCAGAGCAGAGAAGGGGACTGTTACTGAGCCAAGCCAGTAGCATGCAAACATAAAAAGTCATTAAACATGTAAAATTCTCTGGTGTTGGACTGCAGGAGTCTGATATGGTAGACCTTGGCACATGAGTGCTAGTATGCATAAGGGCGTGCGCAAGTACACCGTTTCAAGGAGGGAAAACGGTCCAACCTGCACTGAAACCTGACCAGTTTCCATTCTAAAACACGAGTATATATACACATTACATATTATTATTGTGCAATATGCAATACAACTTTAATGATCTCAATACAGCAAAGGAAACTGTCTGAACACTGCAGCGACGACCATTTTAAAAACACTTTGCACAAAAGCAGTTCTGACAGAGATTGACCTCTCGATTTGGAGCCCGCGTCACCCGACACCTGTAAGGTAATAAGCAATCAGCCACTCTGCTCCGGCCTCATGCAAAACCCATGAATGGACGAGAGAGACACTGTGTGCGTGTGTGTGTGTGTGTGTGGCTCTCAAGAGTCACGTGTGTGTGTGTGTGTGTGTCTTCACTTGATTGATGCTTCGGTGTATTTTACCAAAGCGTCACAAAGCCATTACTACCTGAAACCATTTTTTTTTTTTTTTTGCAATAGAGACTTTCTTTTTTTTTTTAACACTAACACTCATCCGTGGTCTCATCCGTGGTTGACCTTTCCGGGGGGATGTTATGCAACCCTGGCAACGCGTGTAGAGCGTTGCCCTCTTCAGCCGCAGGTGCATGGGCCCCCGCGGCAGATGGCCGGCATAGTTCACCGATAAAGCAGCCAGGCAAGCTGCACACAGACGGTCGGCCCGGCGACGGTACATCTTAGCAAACACACGAGAGAGAGTGTGAGCGGACAGCCATGTTGTATGCCGCTCGGCCAGTGGTGCGTACGCGCGAGAGCCACAGGTACAGACTGGACCGCAACGCGATAAAAAAAAAACTAGATTCCCCCCCCCCCCCCCCCAGAAGAATAAAATAAACACAGAAAACATGTTGTCAGTTGGAGATCCGGTTTGTTTTCATGCATGTAGAAAACCAGCAACCAGCAACTTCGAATGGCTCCGTGTGAAGCCCTCAGTAAGGGTTTTACAATAGCACTGCAAAACGGATTGGACTTGAGACACATGTCTTTCTGAATGACAGGAGTCATGTATACAGAGAGACATCAATCTTTTACATGCACACACACACACACACCACACACACACACACACACACACACACACACCGCCTCCCTCTCCGGTCTCCTGTCTGTGCTAAATTATTCATGTGTCACTTGTTGGACCGGGGGGGAAATTACTAAACAAATAACAGCTGCATTTACTGCCAGTGATGCAAGGAAAATAATGGACAAAACGTCACGCCACAGGAAAGCAGCAGCTCCGGATAGACGAGGAGCTGACACGAGGAAACAAAGAGAACAAGCCTGGCGTATTCCCCCGCTGACTGGCAAGTCAAACAAAAACACCTGAATGCAAAAAGGCGGCGGTGAGCAGGCAGGTATCCCGTTACAGCGAGAGCCACCGGACGGGCCCTAGTGATCCAGCAGCTGCATATAACCGTCCATCGTGTGGGTGGGCAGTGTGTGGCGGGCTAATGGAACACGTCGCACGGACAGTAATGACACGTATGAAGAAAGTCACCCAAGTTAAGTTGACCGCACTGACGTACCAACAACACGAATAAACCGCGAAACAAAAGCGACTTTAACGACCCACCTGTGCTTCTTGACGCCGTTGCACTGGGCCGCCTGGTCGCCGTGGTCGCCGTGGTCCCGGACATCGCGGCGGGCTCCCTGGTGGGCCGGCGGTGGCGGAGGCTCCGGTGAAGGGGGGCGTCTGGCCCCGGGTCCTCCTCGTAGGAGTGGCTGGACACCGACAGGAAGCCGCTCAGTGACAGCTCCGACTCAGAGTCTGCCAGGCGGGAGGGGGAGGGGAGGGGGGGGAGGGGAGGGGGGGGGCAGACAGGCGGGCTCATGCCAGGCACGTGCACATGGCTGGGCCGTCTCGCGTGTGTACACACACACACGCACGCTCGAGACACACAAAACAGACACGCGCACACACACACCACATGCAATAGTAGACCGATGGGAAATAAGGCGCTCGGCTCGCTATCCGCCTCCAAACCTCCCCCCCTCCCCCTCTCACCCCCTCCTCCTCCCCTCCTCCTCCTCCCCTCCTCCTCTACCTCACCCAAGCCCCTCCCCCCAGCCCAAGCTCCACCTGGCCCATTGTTGATCCAATGAGAGATCGAGGCCGCGTCGACGCCTCGCTTCCTGCTGCATTGTTTTGCGGCGAGGCTGGTTGGCTGGTGACAAACCCCGCCCCCTCGGCCTGCCGCCGGGGACGACAACACAAAACCAGGAGGGACGAGGATGAGGGAGAGGGGAGAGAGCGGTGGAGAGGGGGAGGCTGGGTGAGGGGGGGGTGAGGCATCTCTGGTGGTGGAAGGGTACCTGGCTGACTACCGGAGGACAGCAGCCAGGGTCTCCAGAGCGTAATTACCAGCAGATTTGTGGGCGACGGGTTTGTTCGGGGAATACGGCTCCACCGCCCGCGCCGCACGCATCCTATAGCGGGCGCGTGTGTGTGTGTGTGTAGCGCGAGAGGTGCTGCTGCTGTCACCGTAAACATCACGTACAGATATATACGATGGACAGAGCCATGAGGGAGGGAGTCCCACGCCACACGTGTGTGTGCAATCAAATGGAAAAACAAAACAACACACACACACCGACAGAAAAGTTGCATGTGGAAGAAGTGTATACCCATGACCACTGGCGGCGCACACACCACATGTGAGCGATCCAGGACACAAACACAACCAATCAGGCGCGCGGGTTGGAGATGGTGATGCGCCCGCAGAGCGCACCTCTTAAACATTCATAGATGAGATTTCTTTTTTTAAAGTGCTCGATTTGGTCCAGGAAATTGGCACAGATGACATAAGCTGCGTGAGCGGATTCATATTGGGTGTCCCGCTGACTCAGCAATGCGGTCTTTGGAAGAGGGACAGACTTTCCCCCGTTTAGTTGGCCGGTGTCCCACCCCCGCTCATGATTAACCGCGGTCATTACTTGTTGTGGGCCGCTCGTCCGGGAATCAAGGATGCACAAAATTAATGACTTGGTTCATACGCGTATAGAGGCAGGTGATGGGAAAGGAAATTACAACATATGCATGGGTGGATGGACATACAGCAGATTGTGGCACCCGAGGTGGTCTCCCCCCACAGCCGCTCCACCCATAGCACAGCAGAGGAGGGGTGTTGCTGGCCAGGAGGCATTTAATATATAAGCTGGTGTGTTTAATATATAAGCAGCTGCACTGAGAAGATGATCGACTATCATCAATCATCTACGCACTACTAGCAAGTAAAAGGCATACAACTGTAATATAGAGGGACAATGATGACAATAATGAAAGTGCTAAGATCTGAACTGACCACAGACTGTAAAATACACGTGGTGTGTCGTACATGGTGGCTGTGACGTTTACACATGATGGAAATAAATATAAATAAATAAATATAAAGTTAATTGGGATTTTTGCAACCAGCAGCCAAAATGATCCATATTTGGCACGTTGAGCGCCGGAGGTGAACGGCCGCCTCACAGCACTTTATGGCCAAAACTCATTCATATTCAGTACTCAATAATAACTTTTAAAATAAATCTTCTCAAAATACATAATATGATGCGCTAGCCGCAGAGTTACTAAACGAAGAAAGAAAATCATGTTTTGGCTTTGTATTACGAGAACTAAAAATCACATTTTGCTTGGCAAAACAGGTGAGAATAGCTGCTGTGTGACCACTCACCTAGAGGAACTGCCAGGCCCCCTGGAGGGGGTGTCAACCACCACCACACAGGGGCACACCAGGAGGTGTGTGTGTGTGTGTGCGTGTGTGGGGGGGGGGGGTTGTGGGCGGCGTCTCACCTGACTCGGCATCGTAGAAGCAGTCTTGGGTGAGGGCGCTGAGGGTGGACGACTTCCTGCTCCTGCAGAGGCTCCTGTTGTCGAGGTCGTGGCGCTCTGCGGCTAAGGTCTGCAGAGCCTCCGTGAGAGCCTTGTTTTTCTCAAGCTCTTGTTCCAAGTTCAGGTTCCACACCTAGAAGACATATCATGCACACACACACACACACACACACACACAGAGCCACAGACACACACACACAGACAAATCCCTTGAGGCAAAACTGGTGGATGGAAATGAGCATGCACATGCATCTTTACATGGCAGAGTCTGCCTGAACGCGGGTGCAGACGAGTGCATATATTTGTACGGTTGCGCTACCGTGTACGCATCTCCTTCTCGGTTAATCAGTCTGTCTGTGCGTGTCCTTCATGGAGGCTGCTTCGGATAGTTGCTTATTTTCCTAACCTCAGCGGCCGGATCCGGTTACCTCCCGTCGGAATCGAACACCACAGTCTCCAGGAGCTCTGTAGCCCAGGATTGGGTGTCCCTTCGAGGCAACCCGAGCCCCGCGGTGAGGGGACCGAGCAGACAAGCGTCACCCATTGTCTAAATGTCGTTCCGAGTCTCCCCGCTACGCCAAACATTCAAGTAGGAAACTCTCGAACCGCAATGAGGGGATATTAAGCTATTGAATAAACAACACAGTCCCATGTGAACTATTAAGCAGACAGCTCACTGGTGACAAGGTGGCAATATGTAGCAGTTAGCTGCTGCTGCTACACGCTGCTAACAGGGCATTTATGTCCAAAGGACACAGGCAAGTGAATGTTGAATAATGTGGTTTATTGCAGAGTTAGTAGGCGAATGAATGAGCAGGTGGTGACAAGCTAGCATGCTAGCGCTCTCCTTGAGTGTGTGTGTGTGTGTGTGTGTGTGGTGATGGCCGGTTTAACCTGTGGCCATTGATTAGCCAATGCGTCACACGTGTGCAGCCTCACCCAACCCCAGACTAACTCGGGCCAGGTGAGGCTACTTAAACCAGCCACCAACCACACACACACGCCACAATGAACTCATTCTTCTCATTGTGTTTCGATAGTACGTGTTCATATAGTTCATAGCACCAGTACACGGTCAGGCCAGGGATTCTCCACCTTAGGTTTGTGGCATGGGAATATTTTTTCATTCACAACATTATAATTTTTTAATATGTAGCAATTTTACAAACATTGTGCAAACAGAACGTTTTTTTCCCCCAAGTTCAATGATTCATAGACTGGGCGTGGTGTGAAGGGGGCGTGGCTTGGTGTCAGTGGGGGAGGGGCCGGGCAGCTAATTCCCGGGATGGACACAGCTGTGGGTGACGCGCATAAGTAATGAATGACTATATACTGATATACTGGATACTGACGTGTTGCCCCCCCCCCCCTCCCCACCCACCCACCCACCCCCCCAGTGAGACTGGATTCCATGCAATGGATGCCTACCGTCAGATTACGGTTATCATTTCTCACATTTGTGGTCACAGCCGTATATAAAATAGGGAAAGACTTTGCCAGTTTTGGTATATTTGATGCTGGCTTGTGACAATAAAACACGTCTTCTCTGACTCTCCTGCGGTGTCCTGGTGTTCTTGTCTCATTTTTAAACCAAAAAATACACGTGTGAAAAAAGATAAGGGAACGAGAAAATAAAAAGGGACGGAGGAAATGCGGAACCAGAGAAGAGACGAAAAAGATTGAGATTGCATACACAACACATATTTAACATTTCAACATGAACTCAGCACCTTTAGTCTCTTTTTCTCTCTTCACGATGGAGACTGAACATTTATAAATTCAAATTGACCAATTTTCTCAACATTGGGCACACAGATTGCGATAAACCACAGTTTTGATGTGCAATGATTCATGTTTTTTCTCTCTGATTCTCTCTGAACAAGAAAATCAAGAAGAAAAAAATGATGGGAAGGAAGATTGCATTCCATTCTACTCTGGTTCTGTATTCATATTTTAGGACATTTAAATGCTACGCCACCACCATTTATCTTATAAATAATAATACACTTTATTTCCTTATGATACACACAGGTATGGTAATGAACGAATCCCTCCCAGGTATCCAGACCTAGTTCCCCTTATTCCCCTGGCTAGACATCATCACCTCCCACTGTGAATGAGGTCAGAGGAAGTGAGGATGACTCATGTCCAATCTACTACTGTGAATGAGGTCAGAGGAAGTAGAATCTAGTTTGGTTCGCTGATTACAAAACAACAACAATTGGCACTCCCCCAAGTTACAAAAAGGCAATCGGTTGACACTTTCAGTCATAGGCAACCTTTCACTGCCAACCAAACATAAGACACATTTTGTTTTTCTGTCGAGGTGACACGGCTCCATCCCCACTAGATGAAGAACAGTGCCGTGTTACACTGGCATGTCTATATAAAGTGGGTTTCCATCGACCACACGAGAGTCTTCCGCGTGCGAGGTTCCGTTGTTCCTCCGACCCCCGGGACCACGGCTAACTAGCGCCTGAGCTCAATAACAAATGTGTGTGTCGCTTTCACCCTCTCCTCGTGGGAACGCTGTTTTCCGTCTCACCGTTCCTCCCTCTACGTTGCGGCCGGAAGCGGGGCTAGCGGGTGTCTTGACGACGTGCGGCCTTGCAGAACCTAGGCGGCGAGAGCGTCCAAATATGTGAAGACCGCCGACTACTGTTTGGCCCCCCGTTTTACTCCACTTGTATAAAAAGCCAAAGCCTTGCACATAAAGTGACTACCTATGCAGGGGCTCTGATTCAACCGCAGCTCTGAATGACGTGCAACGTAATGCGATGTAGTGCGAGGGGGGCCCGGTGCCAACGCAACCCTTACTCAGGCGCTTGGGACAGAAACACTTTTGTTGTCTGACTATCCCCCCGCTGGCAGGTTGCACTCTGCATCTCAGCCTTCTCTCTCTCTCTCTCTCTCCCCCCCCTCTCTCTCTCTCTCTCTCTCCCCCTCTCCCCCTCTGTCTCTCACTGCGCCCGTTCGCTTGACAACACGCCACGCTATTTTAGTCGCTGCAGGCCGAGGCCGTGAGTATTCATCGCTGATGACTCTGTAGCCAGGACCCCCCCCTCAGAAAGAGCTGGGCTTTTAACTGGCCTTCCTGCCCCCCTCTGGCTGGGGGAGCAAGAACAGTCTGTAATGGACCGGTCCTGCTATGTACACTGTACTAAACACTGGCGCTTCAAGGCAGGACTGTATAGATTGTGAGCCGGTACTGGAGATGAGGCAAAAAAAAAACAAATCTAAAACAAGAAATGGAACGAAGACCGAAAGAGAACCCATCTCTGCTTCTTTATCCAGTGTAATTCCAACGCGTTCCAACAAAAGCCTGAGAACACTTGTGCTCCATTGCCGGGAGCCGACCATACAAGATGATGCGACGCAGGCAGCATTAAGCCCTGTGTGAGACTCATTCTGTTCTGGGTGAGAGTGATAACAAGCCAGTGATCCTAAGTGGGGACTTTGTGACGACAAGTCCACACACACACACACACACACACACACACACACACACACACACACACACAGCTGTCTACTATAAATAGCTGAAGTTAAACAGCACCATACTACTGCTACCCCCACCACCACCACCGACGATGGAGAGTCCATTACACGGACGACAACACAGGGTGACATCCCCGCTTATATGCGCATGTCAGGGCTTGGACTCAATCTCAACGAGACAAAACCACGGTTACCACGGATGTTTGCGCTGTGCACGATCACGGGACCCCTTTAGGGCTCCGTGTCCATGGCGATACGGCAAACTGTTTACTCTAGTTTCATGAGAGAATACAGACACGGGATGACGGACCTCTCCTTCTCCGCCCAGTCCTCCCCCTTCTCCGCCCAGTCCCCACCCTTCTCCACCCAGTCCTCTTCCTCACAAGCGACTCGCGATTGTAACCCTTCCGCAAACGTGAGGCGACAAGGCATGTTTTAAGTAGTTCAAATTGAGACGCGAGTCGCTGACACTTTCCACGCGACAGCCTGCTTGGTGTGAACTACAACAAAGGATGGGATTAAGGCTAATACTGTCTTTGGAGTTTGCACTCCAAAGCACTGCTCTTGTTATCATAATCCAGTTAGCATTGTGTAGTCTGTGCCCAGCGACCCACCCCCTAATCGCATAGAGCCTATTAATGAAGTTTCTATATTGTGCCCACTGTGACATAATGATGAGCTACCTTTTTCTCTTACACACACACACACACACACACACACACACACACACACACACACACACACACACACACACACACACACACACACACACACACACACACACACACACACACACACACACACACACACACACACACACACACACACACACACACTTCCGTAGACTTGAGAGCGTTCCAAATCGCGCACACAGCTCTGGGGAGGACAGAAGCACCGATATGAAGATGTTCTATTTCTAGAACACTAAGATGTGGAGTCACAGCTGCGCGTGTCGACCGTGCTGCAGAGCCCCGCCGTGGGATTGCAGTGACGCCGTGCCTCGCCAAGCAAAGAGGTCCTTAGTCCCGTGGCACCTGGACATTGTCGGCGGACAACTTAAGACAGCGCCACATGCACACGAACGGCCATCACCATAACGATAGGTTTGCTGCCCTCTGCATGACCACGGTCGCAGTTGGTGTTAATGAAGGCAAAACTAAGAAAAGACCACAACACCAGAAACAAAAACTGGAATTCTATATGTTACTGCGCACAGTGAGAAACAACTTTAGCATCATTCTGCATAAGGTTAAATGCATACATACATCCCTCAATGGACTCATTACCATTTCAAAATGCATTTCATCCAATTATTTCAACATGCCCTTAAAAGAACAACTTGATATAATTGAACAGCCAAAAACCCTGTTTAGCATGTCCATGAACCAAACGATTATTCAGTGTTCCCCCGGAAGCCAGCGTCTTTCGCGCTTCTATAAGTGTCAAATCTCAACCGCATAATTAATAACACACGCCTAAAACACGCGTCGGACAAGAAAGTCACAAATCATTTGCAGCGTTTGAATTGCAAACCCCCCCCCCCCTCCCACAAGCAATTCACACCGGGACTAGCCGAGTTGGGAACGCGGCAAGACGTTGTCATTATTGGCACAATTATCACAACTGACAGATGAGAAGAGAGGTCTGGTTTTTACCTGTGCAGGAACAAGACGTGAGTGCTCTTCATCTCCTCCCTCTACCTCCCTCTCTCTCTCTCGCGCTCTCTCTCTCTCTCTCTCTCGTTCTTCCCCCCCCCACCACCACCGCTCTTGTGCCTGGATGCTGTACTGGCGGGCGTTCAAAGAGAGCGCGTGTGAGCAGCGAGTAGCTCTTTAAAGAGAGTGAGGGTGACGGCATACAGTATATGCCACGAGGCTGCTGCTGCTGCCATCCGGACGCCACTGGGAATATGCACACGCACTCCCATTCCCAGAACGCGCACCGCCTTGTCCGTGGACACGCGCATTCAGAGCGTGCACCCTTGGTTGTGTATGTGCCAGTGTGTGTGTGTGTGTGTGTGTGTTGTGTGTGTGTGTGTGTGCGTCTGTGTCTTCATCAGCCAATGCAGAGCTCAGCATAAAAGCGGATCTTGCATTCGCCTTCCTGCCTGCATTCATTCTGGTGATTAAGGCACAGCTCCGTGGCTTTCCCAAGGACACTGCCAAGCCACAGCCTGGTGGGACAGGTGGGAAGGAGCCAGTGCATGCAGTTTCACCACACACACACGCACACCACACACACACACAGGGTGGGAGGAGTCACATGATTTGATAATCATTCAACATGAACCCATTGGCCAATAGGACGACACCACGTGGGGGAGGAGGGGGAGTGTGGAGGAGTCAATGGATAAGGATGCTAAGGATTTCAACTTCAACAAACTGTAGTCCTCTGTTGTCCTAGCACACACACTCTACGGAGAATGCATCACTTCAAACTGACAGGATATGTTAATTTGGTTGGGTGTGAGCAACAGTGACAAATGTTGCGCATCGGAAATGAGCTCTTTGGTAGATCAGGTAAATAAAAGCTTGACTACTAGGCTACACAGCTAAATAGTCATTTTTCACCCTTCGCTCTCTCTCTGGCTAGACTTGCCTCACATGTCTCATTTTGGCCCAGACAGAGAAACAAGGGCCCACTTGTGCCCTAACTAGGACACTTATTTAGGGCGTCACCATTTAGTTTCAAGTTTCAAGTATTTTATTGTCCCTTCACAATTTACACGTGAGTATAAGCAGTGAGTGAAAAACTTTTTGTGCAAAATGCCCGACAGCCGACAGTAATTATAAAAGAATACAAAATACAAATTAGCCGTGTTGCCTGAACTGTGAGTCTACAAATGTGGTTCAATATGCAGTACACTACGCAATACCCATAATGCAATGCATGCAAGATAAGTATACAACTGGTGCAAACGTATTTTCCACACTATAGCCCGTGATGCGTAACAGTTTTCATCGTCATCCGATTCATCCAGCAGAGATGGTCGGCACATCATGGTTCTTAGGGGTGACATCTAACAAATATCGGCTTGTTTCCACGACCAATACATGTCCCGCTGATGGATTTCTGCGGCATAATTGGTGTCCAAATTCCCCCTGTACCCATTCCTTAAATAGTGTAACCCAGACCTGGGCAAACAATTTTCCATGGGGAATAAGAATTTTCAATGTTATCTGGGGCCGCCTTCATTTTCATTTTCTACTGCAGTGTGTGTGACAATATATTTGACTTCCATTGTGTCCTATTACTCATCTATGCGGTATAAGTAATAACACATAATCCCCATCAATATTTATTGATCAGAAAGTGTTTGAAAGGCATATCAAAGTCAAGGTCAATTTCTGGGTATTTTGAACATTGAGCAAGTATATATTACACACCAGTATATATAATTACAAGTAATACACTAACATGAACCAAGTACATGAACTAATTCAAATGCAGAACAAATGTAGCCTCCCTAACAGGAGGAATTCAACCTCTGGGGAGACTGGGCCTATTTTTAACATTAAGTTGGCAACAGTGACATGGGGGTTTGCACAGAATTTTTGTAACACCGGATACGTTTTCCCCAACTTGGTCACAGTTAAAAATCACTGCCGCTGATATGAACCTCCTCCAGCAGATCTTTTCCACGGTTGCTGTGACTCATTGACATCGGTCGCAGCTCTCATCAAACGCCGGGAGAGAAATGGGTAGAGTCTCTCCATTTCTCTACCGTACTTTAAAAATATCAGAGATGTCCTACGGCGTGTCACTGTCCGTCTGGGAAGGGACACCTTTTCACACAGCTCCTTCTCTTCGGGGGCGGATTATGTCCTGGCAGAGTCTACCAAACGGTATTTCACGGCTCGTTGTCTTTCACTATTTGATGGGACAGCACATCGCTAGCGTCAGGCTAGAGTCAGGTAAAAAAAAGGGGCTTGCTGTTTTAGCACGGTAGCTTGACACTCCTGGATGCTCTGGTTTTCCTCTTCGGTTCAGGCGACTCATTATCAGTGGCGACTCATTATCAGCGGCGACTCATTATCAGCGGCGTACTAATATCTTTGAAAAACGGCAACGGACTCCTTGCACACTAGGCACACAGCGACACTAGGCACACAACTGCCCGACACTTCAGTAAATACAATATTTCGAGGTCCAATGCGATATTAAAAACCTTTGCCGGTGGGTGTGTGTGTGGTCAGTGGCTGGCGTTAAGCAGCCCCACCTTGGACCGAGTCCGGGCTGATTATTGGTTCTCGGGGATGGGGCAGGCCCCTGCACACCTGGGGTACATTAGCTAATCAATGCTCACAGGATAAAGCAGCCATCACCACACAAACTCGGGGAGAGTACCGACAGGTCAGCCGGTCAACACCTGCTCCGCCTGCAAAACGTCCAACTCTACAGTGAACATACTCGGAATTCCAGCGGCGATATAATACGTTGTGATTCTTTGAAAACGGCAACGGACTCCTTGCACACTAGGCACACAGCGACACTAGGCACACAACTGCCCGACACTTCAGTAAATACATATTTCGAGGTCCAATCGATATTAAAAACCCTTCTGTGATGTGTGTGTGTGTGGTCGGTGGCTGGTTTAAGCAGCCCCACCTGGACCGAGTCGGGCTGATTATGGTTCTGGGGATGGGGCAGGCTGCACACCTGGGGTACATTAGCTAATCAATGCTCACAGGTTAAAGCAGCCATCACCACACAAACTCGGGGAGAGTAGCGACAGGTCAGCCGGTCAACACCTGCTCCGCCTGCAAAACGTCCAACTCTACAGTGAACAGGTTTCTACACTACAGCCACCTGTGTGTGGGAGGAGCCCAGCAAAGCCACTTAGATGGAGGGTGGGGCTGCCACACCAACCACACACAGACACACAGACACACACACACACACACAGACACAGACACACACACACACACACAGTGTTCGCTAAATCGGGAGTCGGGAGTGAGTCAACACCAACAGAGCCAAGGAAGAGAGGA
Source organism: Coryphaenoides rupestris (assembly GCA_002895965.2). Classification (NCBI taxonomy): domain Eukaryota; kingdom Metazoa; phylum Chordata; class Actinopteri; order Gadiformes; family Macrouridae; genus Coryphaenoides; species Coryphaenoides rupestris. Next base: position 142,974 of record PIJE02001083.1, on the reverse strand, counting down.
CGGTGTACGCTACCTCCTGCTGTCTGGAGAGCAGGGCCAGGCAGGTCTGCAGGGCGGTGCAGGCCTCAGCAGACAGATCGCTGGTCTGCTTGGCCTTCAGCAGCAGAGGAGCAGCCAGCGCTTGCAGGAGAACAAAGAAGCGAAACACTTTGAAATGCGGCCGTTTTATGAATACTTCAACGACGCTTGTAATGATGTACATATGAAATTAAAAACTTTTCAAAGCTCTTACCGCTGCTCTCCTCATTCTTCACCATCGACGAAAACACGGACACCTCGCGTTCCAGTTTCAGCTGGCAGGCGCTGGCTACCTGGAAGTACACACACACACACACATGCACGCACGCCAGAATAGAACGGAGGCCAACACACACCTGCACTGTGGCAGAGGACACGGTAGCTGAATATGCTGAGTGTTCCCATTTGGCTCAGTATTGCAGGGACTTACCTTGCCAGTTTCTGAGCCTCGACTCACCTGAAGCGCGCCAGTCAGGCTATCCGCTGCCGGCGCATCTTCTTCATCACCCTCTTCCTCGTCGTCGCCGGCCATCGCCTGCTCCCGGGTGGAGTGGCGGCTGCTGTAGGCGGAATGAACGTCGAAGGCGTCCAACCATTTCTAAATAAATACAGAGCAAATGTCATATAACATGCAACCCCAAACATAGTCACAGCCACGCAAACGCAAACGCTTCCCCCCCCCAACGTGGAACGAAGCTTAGATATGTGTGGTGGTTATATACGTTGTGTGTGTCATAACATCCTTTCTCCGTACTCTCCTGGCTGCGATGGAGTCGGTCGTTGAGGGCACCTTGAATGGGTGAACTGTGCCGTCGAAGCAGCGGAGTGTGAAAAAGCAGTGATTCCAGGGTTTGACCTGGAAGAGGAGGGCAAGGATCACATGGTCGGCACAAGTGACACAGCGTCACCACCACCACGACCGTGATGAGGTCAGAGGGCTCACATGAGGTCAAATGACCCTCCCTGGCTTGCAAGCTGCTACCTAAATGGTGAATGGATTGCATTTATATAGCTCTTTTATCCAAAGCGCTTTAGAGTATTGACATTCACCCATTCATACACCGACGGCGGTGTCAACCATGCAAGGTAACAACCAACACGTCAGGAGCAGTTAGGGTTATGTGGTGTCTTGCTCAGGGACACCTCGACACTTAGCTAGGCGGAGCCCGGGTATCAAACCAGCAACCTTCCAGTTCCCAGACAACCACTCTTACCTCCTGAGCGACTGCCGTCCTACCATGCCTGCCTACCATGCAATAGGCCAGCGTGAGGGGCCTGGTTCCCTGCCTCCTAACCCCACTCTGAGCATCAGCTCTGGGAGAGAGAGAGAGAGAGAGAGAGACATGGAGAGAGGCACAGAGATGAACAGCAACAACTCATATTTAAAACATTTTACAAAAGAATAACAAAACAGTGATTTGTAGTAGAAGAGACTGTTGAGACTCACTGCCTGTGGTACCAGGATAGGTTTCCATCCGCCAGCACCACCCAATGATACCGCCAGCCGAGAAAGCGGGAACTCTGTGGGACATAAGACGACACACACACACACACACACACACGCAGTGTTTTGAAATGTTTTCCATATTTGAGAATTCATGTGATAAAATAAAATGAAATCACCTTCCACAGAGGGCCTTCAAACTTCTGAACTGTGCTGCTGGTTTCCTTTAGAGAGATGAACAGGTATTGCAGCAATTCAATATTGCTGCAAGGGTGGACAGCCATGCTGTATTATGCTTGCTAATACAGCGTGTCACCTATTCCAACGCAATCTGCTCCGAGTATGGGCAATCTAATTTAAAAGAGAAATGTCACCACAGTGCCGTTTTCATACTTGCCTTGTCAGCGGAGGCAGCTAGAATCTGTCTGAGCTCGTTGGTGGAGGCGAGGTCAAATGATGTCTGGGCTGCAACAACATGATGTTATTACCTTGTAATGCACCTCTGGTCTCCCATGACCAGTAGAAAGTAATGTGTATGATAATACAGGACTGTGCAGTGACAAGAAAGCAATGTGTATAATTATACACAATATATAAGCCAATAATGGTGTAATTATACACAATATATAAGCCAAAAATGGTAGCCTATTTGAGAGGTCTGTGGGATAATAAATTGATACAATTAAAAGGAATAATAACACCTTGTTGTGTCATGATTTCCCCAAATAAATATGACTGTAAGTGACTCTAGTTCATGGAGAAAAATGTAAAACATAATTTTTTTAAGTTTACTTGAAAGAAATGCACAATTATTTGAATTTAGCAAAGACACGTTTATGCAAATAAAAACATACAAACTAAAAAACTAAAAGTAACAATCTAATTCTATGGCTGCATCATTTGTATTGTGTGCATACTGTGCTTGTTGGTCAAGCTGGGGCTGGCGCCGTGCTTGAGCAGGCTGACAACACAGTGCTTGTGCCCCCTATAGGCGGCACAGTGCAACGGCGTGTTGCCCAGCAGGTCCCTGCAGTGAACGTCGGGGCCGTCCTTCGAGCTCAGCTACAATGGTGCACAGAATCAACAGTCAACGGTTTCTGAATGATTTCATCATGAAGTGATGTACATATTCCCAAACTTAAAAATCATTTCACCTACACTTTTTAATTTGAGTGTCAAAGTGTTACATTAACAAATGAGCAGCATATTACGATGTATATATGACCAATAAAATAATAAATAATGAATACTGAAGCACCGTTAGTGCACTGGTGCAGAGCTGCTGACCAGCTTAGAAAGCGCAGAGACGTCTCCTTCTCTGGCCGCTTCCAGAAGGTTCTCCTCAGTCCTCCTCGATGCTCGCCTCTCCGCAGCTGCGCACACACACGCGCACACACACACACACGAAAACCCCCAGAATAAACTTGAGCGTGTCGAGAATGAGCACTCAGTGGTAATCACACCAGACGCTGCCAGATGCTCGGGTCCTCGCCGGACCCCCAAACCCCCTCCCCACCCACCGACCCCCCCTCCCCACCCCATCTCTCCATACCCTCCAGCATGGTGATGATTTCATCATCCTCGGTGACATCTTTGGGGATCCGCGCCGTTCCCGTTGATGATGTGGGCGCAGGCGTCGTAGCGCAGCAGCAAGAGAACAATCTCCTGCACAGGAAACGCGGTAATCATCCTCATTCATTCCCACATCAGTACGTCCTCCTCACACTGCAACACAATCACCAACTTTCACATCGCCACAAGACTGCCGATGTGACAAGCAGAGAGCATTATTAAAGAGTCTATGGTGGAAAAGTTGTGAAAAGTTGTGAATGATGGGGGGGGAGGAGGGTGTTGACATGCAAGATGTATGGGAGAGCGGGCAAAGCCACTTAAGACGAAGGTGGAAGCGGAAATGAAAGACCAAACAATGCATTAGCACCAGAACACACACACACACACACACACACACACACACACACACACACACACACACACACACACACACACACACACACACACACACACACACACACACACACACACAGGACATGCGTTCACCCTTTCTGCCCGAGGAGGCTGCCTTGTGCAGGGGGGTGTCGCCCACGTTGTCCTGCAAGTTCACATGTGCACCAGCCTGCAAATACAATACAGGAAGGACAAGAAATACATACAAGCACGCGGCAAACAGTCGCTTTTATAAGCAGCACTGGAAACGTGTTCGATCACCCCAGCAATTATGAAGTGCTTGAAACTTGTTCTCTTCAAATCTTGTACCATACCATCAGCGATAGGCCAATATTCATTCTCTTTGGTCGCTTTGGACAGAAGTGTCTGCCAAATGCCCTAAATTGTAAATGCGAACAACCCTCACGTTTAATAGACACAATGAGATTAGAGTCTGAAATTAAACAGGTGAATTCAGGGCAAGCCTGCGAGAGCCCTGAACCACTACAGGGAGCAGAGATCCCTTACCCGCCCTGCCCCCCCCCTAAATCAATCATCACACGGCCATATTGAGGGCGGCAAGTGCAACAGATGATTATTTGGACGGCGGATGACTTTGACAAGCAGTGCATGTGATGTGACAGCCCCAGAAGCACACCTGCACCTGCACACCGATCACAGGCACCGCGCTGTCAATCAGCGGCGCATTGCAAATACACACACACTCACCGATTTCAGTTCCCAAATCAACAAGATTTTTGATTGTTGTTGACGTTTGGGGACGCAACCGATGATTATTCGGGTAGTCACTTGATGGTTCGGACGATTATTAAATCACTGGATAACTATGAAATAGTGTGTGTTGATTATAGATTAACACAAAAAAAAAAGTGTATTAAAAAAACAACAATGGGGAATTGATGACGTGTGTACAGAGGTCAGTCACAGACATGAGATGTGAGACACAGCTGGCTCACCTTCAGCAGGTCCTCCACCACCTGCGTGTGACCATAATGACTGGACAGGTGAAGCGCCGTCCACCCTGCACTGGCTTCAGCCCCAGCTACAGTGACAAGAAGAAGACAACACTTGGAGGACAAATCATCAGACGTTCTATTAGCGAGGTGTGTCGTAACACAGTCCACAGACCCACAGACACGGTCAGCCGCACTTACATCTGCAGTTGAGGTTGAGCTGGTTGAGCTGGTGGAGCTGGTTGGGTGTCGGGTCCGCCGTGAGGAGCCGGAGGAGACCCTGCACCCCGGGAGAGTCACCCTCCTCGGCGTGGCGGAGGAGGAGCTGCTCCTCCTCCTCCTCCAGGTCCATGAGGAGGACCACTGGACTGTCACTGTTTTAGTTTTAGTTTCTACACGAGTTTGAGCAGACACGTGTATCCACCGCGGTCGACAGCGGGTCACTGCAGAACGCAATATAACACGTGTTGTTGTTGTTGTTGTTGTTGTTGTGTCAGTATCTACAGCGTGTATGTATTATAAATAATGACTACTAACGAGTGACTTTTCGTATCTTTGGGGAGAAGAAGAAGAAAAAAAACGCGTTTATTTAAGCTGTATTTATGTGTAAACTTACACGTTTGACGGCCGTGAGGAGGGCGGGGCGACCGTGTGACACGTGACAAACAGCGACAGGTGGACGGCGGGTTTATTTTTTTTTTTAAATCAGCTGACAGCCCCCCCTCCGCGTCACGTGACACGATGCTTCTGTGTGTGTGTGTGTGTGTGTGTACGTCACCGATGTTGACAGATAATGAAGAGCTAATGTCAAGAAGAGACGTATTTGATGACATGTTTTAGGGGCTTGAAGTGAACTAATACGATTTCCACGGAATTAAAAGTCTGTTAGGTCACTAGCTATTATTACACTTCAATCATTGCCAAATTGTTTTCGCTTGCCTATATATTTTTATACTGTTTATTTCTCTATTGTTTTATTGTATTGCTATGCAACCTGGCACAAGAATTTCCTTTGGGATCAATAAACTTCTATCTTATCTTATCTTATCTATTGCTGAATGAATGAGGTAACACAATTGTGATTGAGGCCTATGCGCATGGCCCGTCGATGAGAGCCCTTGTATTTGTATTTGGACGTGAGCGCCATAAACACATCTGCAATTACTGCAAATGGCCATTGGTGGCGCCAAAGAGAATGAAACAGACATTTCCGACATGCCACTTTAAAGACAACTGTTTGCTGTTAAAAGGCACATTCTTTTCCTCACCTTTCAAAAAAAATCCTGTCGCCCGATTCCCTATACGATTTTTGGTGTAGATGAATGAAAAAAGGGCTAATTATTCTGCTGCTCACACTTGAGAAATGATTGGTGCCATTCAATATAATACATTTCATGGTCAGTCACCCTCTTGGTGGTGATCCTTGTGTAGCCTACATTGGCCTTTAAGCTCCCGTAATCAATAGTTATGGAAGTGTTAAATAGCTCTATATTCGGACAGCCTCCATCACTGATATAGACTGTTTCTTTCTCATATCCCCTTCCCACTTTATCCAATCAGGAGAGAGAACTGAACACAAGGAGGCGGTGCCAGGCAGTCAGATTTCAGTGTTGACTGACAAAGTGAGGAACAGTTGAGGCTACGGATTCCAGCGCTCCAAAACAAAACAAAAAAACAAAGAAAGAAGAAAAGAAAGCTGAATAGACAGTAGTCCTGCAAGACACTGTGTTCATGTGGCGAGGGGGGAGGGAGAAATACGAACCGCAAAAACTTAAAGGGCCTGTCACCACACTATACTTGGACTTACCTCAATGGGCCTGTGATTCATGAGGGTGGGCGAGGGGGGGGGGGGGGGGTCTGCTGAATAAATTACGCAAGCAACCATACAGTATATTCATCAAATCAGGTCTGGCGCTGGCGAGGGAAGACGTGAGCGGTGCGGGTTCACGTTAATTAGCCTGGCAATTATTGTAAGCTGTCACACTTCTTTAGCAACGGGTGACTGCGTGTGTGCGTGTGTGTGTGTGTGCTACGGCGGCCCACAAATGACAAGATAATGGCGGCGAGGAGAGGGCCACCACTTGAAAAGAAGCGGAGAGATAGTATTCCCGAGGGAGACATTTAAGAGACGAGAGAGAGGGAGAGAGGGACAGAGAGAGAGAGAGAGAGAGAGAGAGAGAGAGAGAGAGAGAGATGGAGAGAGAGAGAGAGGGAGAGGGGGGCAGGAGTTGTAGTAGGTCTATTCTGCATTAATTAGGCCTATACACACATCTTCTCTTGGCTCTCTCTCTCTCTCTCTCTCTCACACACACACACACACACACACATTTGTCCTAACTTGAAAGAGACACAAGTATTCAAGGCAAAATATGTGTTTTTTTGCTGTGATCTTCTGAATTTGGTGTTGCTAAGCTACACGGATGCCTGAGGGGCACACCTGGATGAATGGTGTCTTCCCATTCCGTTCGGTGCATTTTACAGCCGCCAAGACTGGCTGAACTTGATTATAATTGTCATGCATCCACGATTGTTCTGCTTATTGTCTCCTTCATAGGCACATCCACATGATGAGACACTTGGATCGGACGCTGTTTCTATAGAAACGTGTTCAACTTCACTGTGATGACGCGGTCAATGTGGTCGATGTCACACTATTACATGACGTGTGCACGCTTTGTTTCAATACAGGTGACAGCTGTGAGAGAATAGTCGCTTCACACCAACGAAAAGTCAGATTTAGGATGAGTTATACCTTAAACTGATCCCGAAGGAAGATTTTAAAGTATGTATGGAATCTTTAGAATGATCGCCTCTGAGGACATGGCGACGATCTTAAAAACATTCTATTGCTAATTAAATGTGTCTATTCAATGCCATTAGTTTCACATTCATATGTTTATTGTTCTGTAACATCTCACAAGTGTTTTTATGTTTTTATTTATAACAGTAAAAAATGCAATCAATATTTCAACATGTTATCAATCAATATTTCATCAGGTTGGTAAGGTGTGGTTGGGTTCTATGGATTACCCAGCACGCCACCACTTTGTCCAGCCTTTTTTTTAATAAAAAATTTAACAAGACAAAATGTTGTCACCCAGAGTCACACCCAAAGCAATTAAATGTGCTTAGTATACCTGAATATATGCATCCTAATAGCCTCACCCTACCATGCAGGTTGTGATAGCATTTGTAAAAAACATTTTGTGAAACATCATGTGTTGTATAGGGTGAGATCATACAATACGATAGCTTTAATATTTACATTTATATATATATGTGGCATTTGGCAGACGCTTTGGTCCAAAGCGACAATAAGTACATTTGTCGAAAAGTGAAACAACAATATAACACTGACGGCATAGTAAATAGGCAAGTTTTAAGCACTTCATAATGGCTAGGTTAATAGAACAACCCCTTGCTGGTAAACAGCAAGATAGCTTGGATACATGCCAGGACACAGGAACATACCAGAACATAGAATGGGAGAATTGCAATAATTCAAAATACAGCAAATGTCCAGCCTGGCTCTGTTTTTGTATGTATTGACTTGCGTTTGGCCACGTTATGGGCAGAAAGTGGTCTATCAAGGAAGCAGAGTTATACTGTATGTATTTATAATGTTTTGGGGCTGTATCATGCATCCAATGGTGCACGATGTAGTCATGTTAGCAGCAGGTGCTTTATCCAAAGTGACTTAGTGAATTCAGATACACGTCATTCAGGAGGGAGAAGAGGGGAGACATAAGGCTGTTTGCAGGAAATCAAAACACCGCATACCCTGGGCTGGAAGTCCTATATAGGAACAGAATAAAATACAGCACTAATAATAGAAGAGGGAAGGGGTTGATTTAATTCACCATTTAGGATACATAGCTTAGGTACTTGGCTGTATTAAAAACATCGCTTACATCTGTATAATGTATGGCGGTGAGGCACCTCCTCAAAAAGACAGCACAGTTAAGTCCCCCCGCCCCCTAACCACCGACCCACCACCACCACCTACCACCGACCACCACCACCCACTGCTGTATGTGGAGAACGGCAAGTGAGAAGGTTCAGGGCTGAACTTGTCCATCAACTCACACTGTTCTGAAGCAGGACATGAATGGCCCTTAATGGGCTCGAAATGGCTCGATTATTACACCTTGCACCACTTGGAATTTCAGCGCGAGTCCATTTTTGCGCGCCGGGTGGATTTGATTGATGTCAGTGGTCTCATTACAGACATCTGAGCTCCTTCCATGTTTCTGGAGTCCTACTGCTCTTTTTAAAATGGCTATTGAGACACTTGACCTGACACTAAAACATTTGTGTTCCAAGTCTTATTTATTTTTGTTTCCTATTTTCAATTTAGGCGACTGATTGTAATTGCCTCGATCATTAATTTACAACACTTTAATTTTATACAACCGTTGAATTTGATTTGATTTGATTTTGATTTGAAACCTTTATTTATTCAGGGAAAGACAATTGAGAGCAAGCTCTCTTTTACAATGCACTGTATAGGACTGTATCGTCCGCATAGTAATGGACAGAACAGTGTGGGAGGGGGGGCACAATGTTATTAATATAAATAGTAAATAAAAGGACCCAAAATGGACCCCTGTGGGACACCTTACCAATTACCAGAGAGTTTGATTTAAACCCATCGGCAACAACAGCCTGTGTCCTCCCGGTAAGATAATTTGAGAACCAATTGACCGATAGCTCGTCTAGACCTATTGAGGATAGTTTATTTAATAAAATGCTGTGATCCACCGGTGATCCACTGGTGAATAAGTGTAGACAAATCTTGTCTGCAATACAAAACATCATTGAACGCAAAAAGAAAATGAAGGAGGAGAAAAAAGGGGGGAAAAAAAGATTGCCGTTCATCGCTTGATGAATTGTTTTGTTTGTAGTCTTTTAATCACAGCTTTTGTTTTACGTAATGGTGTTGATATAGCAATGATTAGGCAGACGGTGACTTGCTGCACCACTGTGTCCTGGTCCTGTGGAACGGCTGGTGTTAACACGGGCAAGAGGTCTCAAATTGCATGACTCAAGAGGACGCAGTCTTGGTCCAAAAATAGTCCTGAATTGGAAAAGGTTCCGTATGCGGGTAATCGGTCAGGAGATCACTCAGCCGCAGACAAGTCTGGCAAGGAGAAGAAAAACAACTTGCAGAGATCAAACACCAGGATGTGGAGGGTGTGTGTGTGGTTGGTGGCTGGTTTAAGCAGCCTCACCTGGATCGAGTCAGGCCGATTAGACTCTGGGGCTGGGTGGGTGAGGTTGCACACCTGTGGTGGATTTGGCCAATCAAGGCACACAGGATAAATCAGTCATCACCACACACACACACACACACTCAGAGAGAGTGCTTGGACATGTCAGGGTTTAACCACCATGCCTGGCCTCCTGTAACTAATCTTGCCTCTCCCATCAAACCGGTTTCAACACTTACCGGGGTCCTGTGTGTGTGGGAGGAGCCTCAGCATGTGGCCATGAGGTCAACTGCGACACAGGAATACTGAAATTGAGAAGGGAATGCCGGAACGCTTGATACAGTGTACAAAGATGAGAGAGAGAGAGAGCGAGAGAGAGAGAGAGAGAGAGAGAGAGAGAGAGAGACACAGAGACTAGGAGGGGGGAGGATAATGAGGGGCAGATGAAACTGGACAATCACAGAGGGGGGGAAACACAAAAGGGCAGGAAGAGAAGACTCTGAAAACGAGAGGAGACGCAAGCATAACCGAGTAAAACAGGAAATGATGAAAGAATTAAATTAACCCATTAAAAAAAAAAGCAGGGCGAGACATCCCACTGTCTACTGTGTGTTTTCTAGTGCGCCCTTATGAGACCATTTTTGCATTGCACATTGAACACATTTTCATGCGTGCACCTAGGGCACTAGATAAAAAAAAATACAGCCTCAAATAGTATCCTCACATGGAGTGCACTAGGGAAATTTAAATTGTATTTTACATAATTTAATTGGAAAATTGCTCTGAAAAGGGGCAGAACAAAACAACTTCAATTCAGCATTACAATGCCATGTGTATTTATGTAGTATTTATCTTGTTTTGTTGATTTATCCGTGTTATTTACTGAGGCGGGCATTTTAATTCCTTGAAACATTTTGTTCCATTTCAAATGACAATCTCAAAGGGAGTGTTGAACACAAATTGATAAAGCCACTTGTGAGCCATGTCCCAATCTCCCCTCCGCCTCTGTGCAGTTGTGTCCAGCTTTACTCCATTACAGATGGTGTGGACTTCATCTGTGCGGAAATAACAGCCACCGTTCACGCCTCCTTCAGTTGTACTTCCACCGGGCCGCCCCGACGTCTCATATTTGTCCTCAGACCGCAGCTGTGTGGTGATCCGCAAAACAAAACACTGCTGGCCGACAACAACAAAAGCCCTGATGTGTGTGTGTGTGTGTGTGTGTGTGTGTGTGTGACCAGGAATACACTAAGCAACTTGCAATGGACCGTTATCTGGCAGAGTGGGGGGGGGGGGGGGGGGGGGCTGCCATAAGAGCAGCAGCTGACTGAGTACCAATGTATCATCCCAACAACAACAACAACAACAACAACAACAACAACAACAACAACAGGTATGTGGTACTGGGGACACTTTCTGAATCTACCCTACCTGCCTCTGTCTCGCCCTGGGCACTGACCTTTTACGGGTCAATCAGATTGTATTGAGACACACAGAGAGACAGAGAGAGAGAGAGAGAGAGAGAGAGAGAGAGAGAGAGAGAGAGAGAGGAGACCCAGATGGGCAAACACAGTCAGAGAGTCAATGAGACAGTCAAGACAGGTACAGACAAACAAACAGACAGTCAATAAGACATTGAGTCAGTCAGACAGACAGTCAGACGGAGAGACAGACTGATTGTGATGGGTGTGATGCTGGAGTGCTGGTTGCTGATGCTGCTGCGGCTTGCTGATGCTGAGGCTGACCTGAAGATGGCACGGTGCGCTGCGCTGCGCTGCGCGTAATCCACAATTGAAGGTGCTCTGGATACATCTGAGACTACAATTCAGTATGCTTTTGTATTTTCATTAGTTCGATGTATTTCTTTTTTCCCGATCAAGAAAGAGCGGGTTTAAATGATCTATGGGGCTGTTGGATTCGGCGGGTTTATTTTTATTTTTTTTTTCGTGTGGCACCTGTTGCATTTTCCAGAAGATATTTGGCGAACGGAATATAAACGCGACCTGGATGAGTTTGTTCCTTCTCTAAATTAAAGGACAATGTCGGAGGATCAGCTGATCGGTTTTTCCAACTCCAGCGCATATGATTTTGGCCACGACTCGACCAGAGTCACCAACTTGGTGTTCTCTGGACCGGCGTTCGTGGTGCTGGTGGCGATGATGGTGACTCTGGTGGTGGTCATCGTCCTGGGCAACGCGCTGGTCATCTTCGCCTTCAAAGTAGACAAGAGTTTGAGGAGGCAATGCAACTATTACTTTCTGAATCTGGCCATATCGGATTTCCTCGTGGGTGAGCAGAAGAACACTATGTCTTGTCTGTCTGTCTGTCTGCCTGACTGTCTGTCTGTCTGTCTGACTGTCTGTCTGTGTGTGTGTATGTATGCATATGAACTATGCATGTATTGATGGATGCATATGTACTTGATGACCCCTAACAACACCCCGCCCCCAAACCCTAGCCCCCCCCCTAAGGCACGACTCCCTTAATTATGCATGTGAGAATGAATGAATGAATTAATTAATCAATGCATGCACAACTACTGTATATTGTAAACTGTATCCAGGCATTGCTATCCTCATTCCTCAACCCCCCTCCAGTGAGCATGGTTATGACGTGTGTCATCGATCATGATGATGACTTGTGTGAGACGTTCCTTCCTCCCTCCCTCCCTCTCTCTCTCTCTCTCTCTCTCTCTCTCTCTCTCTCTCTCTCTCTCTCTCTCTCTCCTCCCCGCCGCGGTGTGTCTCCCCCAGGGGCCGTGTGCATCCCCCTCTACATGCCCTACGTGCTGACGGGCCGGTGGCCGCTGGGCCGGGCCCTGTGCAAACTCTGGCTGGTGATGGACTACCTGCTGTGCTCCGCGTCCGTCTTCAACATCGTGCTCATCAGCTACGACCGCTTCCTCTCCGTCACCCGGGCAGTGAGTGGAAAACACCCGGGATACTTGAAATCCCTCTGCGGCCATTAAACGCCATGAAACACCGATTTCAATTCAAGTCAAGTCACGTCAAGTCAAATTTTCCATTCAATCGCAAATTTCAATCGCAAAATCACGTAAAATCAGACTCCACATATCTCTACAGATCTCGCCGGCGTCACGCTCTGCGGTCAAACGGCATTAAACACAGATTTCAAGTCAAGTCAAGTCAATTCAAATTTTTTATTCAATCACAAATTGCACATTTCAATCACAAAATCACGTGGTCGAGACTCCACATATCTCTACAGATCTCACACACATCAATGCTCCTTCATCCATTGGTTCAGGTGAGTGTTAGAGTTTAAATGGGAGAGACCAGTGGCCAGTTTCCCCTCCTTAAACCATACCGCAGGCTAATGGTGTATTCTGGCGTGGGGGGTCCCAGGTGGGTGTGGGTGTGGGTTTTTAACCCAGGCCAGAGGTGCTAGAGGCAGGGATGGCAAGGCCCCCCAGACCCGTCCATCTGTACAGGTTAATCAACAATCATGACCCGCCCAGGCCCCAGCGGCAACGCTAATGAAGACCTCTGACCTCTGACAGAGGTCAGAGGTCAGACGTGGGACCCACCAGCACACCAGAACCACGCCGGCGCTGCTGCTGTTGCTGCTCGTGGCTGGCTGCCGCCCCTCTGATGTCTGTTTAAAGGTGCTACCCCCTTGCCCCCCCCCCACCACCCATAGAACCAACTACTGTGACATGTAGTCTGACGGTTGAGTGCTGGCTGTATATTATGATACTTGTAGGAGGAGAGACTTATGACTAAAGCCAGTGATCGTGATAACATTCCCCCCCTCCCACGACAATATAGCCAAGCGAAAACATGAATGAAAAATTATTTTGGCACATAAAATGGTTTTTTTTACACCAGGGGCATAGGACTGGTGTGATTGGTCGGTTTAAATCATTTTGAACATCGAACATCCATCTCTTGAGGTGGGTCGGATGTGACACATATCCTGTATCCTCGGTTGGTAGTTGCTGCCCGGATTGAACCAGTTTTTTTTTGTGTGTGTGTGTGTGCACATGTGTGTGTGCGTGTGTGTGTGTGTGTGTGTGTGTGTGTGCGTCTGCCCGTATGCAATCCATGATAACTCTAACATGAGTGCGCAGCCCGGCAAAGTAGACAATGAGAGTGTTCTGTTTTCTTTCACAAGCAAACACTTAACATCAGAGCAATGCATACAAATAACACCAGAGAGAGAGAGGGAGGGGGGAGAGAGAGAGAGAGAGAGAGAGAGAGAAAGGGAGAGAGGGAGAGATAGAGAGACAGAGAGAGAGAGAGAGAGAGAGAGAGAGAGAGAGGGGGGAGAGAGGGATAGAGAGAGAGAGAGAGAGAGAGAGAGAGATCCTCTTCTTTAATTAGCTTGCTTTGATCATGGGGATCCTCGACCTGTGTCCTGAGAACCAGGGGACATCAATGACAGCAGAAACAGGCCGCAAGTAGAAAGGCTGCATTTTCATCTGCACACCACCCACTCCCCCACCCCGCCCCCCCCCAACGGCCACCATCACCACACACACACACACACACACACACACACACACAGACACACACAGACACAGCACCGAATAGGCTGTCAGAGTTAGCCTTTGATAATAGCAGGTGGAGTCAGCATGAATGTAGTTAAGGGGTGGAGATGGGGGCTGATGCCATTACACACGGCTATAGGTGATGGATGGTGTTGTGCACATATTTGACCTTGCTGCTCCGTCTCTATCCAGACAGTCTGGTTCGGCAGCAGCCCCAGACGAGAATGGTGCAAGAACAGACAAATGGTTACATTGGCCGTCGGTAAATTGAATATTGCAACGGGAGGGAAGGGATTTTATTATCTGATTAAATTGCATTCAATTTCTATTGTAGGATCGGTGTGTCATGTATGATGGCTTAGCAAACAAAACATCAACAATACAGGAACACAGAGAGACACACACGTTTAGTGCCTTCTACAAGATAATACATTATTGCATATTATAGTGTGATTGTGACAAATCTGTTAATACTAACTATAATTAGAGTAATCTCTATGGACGTCTGTCCTTTGATTTTCTTGACAACCGTTCATCCGATCAACTTCACACTCCACGCGGCTGTGTTGCCGAGGACCCGAGGAAGTGCGGAGTCGAGTGTGAAGTTGTTTGGGTGAGCAGTCCTTGACAAAGCTGCAAGCTGCGAGACTGGAGCCCACGCAATCAGCCCGCTTTGAACAGCCACGCGACGAGCAGTTCCCATGAAATCTAATAATATAAAACAACAATATTTATGGAGAGAGTGTTACTGTGTCAGCATGTTTTTTAAATTGACTACTAATAGAGGGTTTGACTGTTCTCTTATTGAAGCTGCAACATTGTGCTTGTTATTGAGTAGTTCTGTAATCTCTTCAATTTATCAATGGGAGCTCAATTTGTTACCTAGCAAGACGGTTGTCATTTATTGTTAACACAGCAAAGCGTCTCCAGGTCGTCTACTATTACTGCGGGGACTGCCGACTGTGACTACAACCAGGACTACGACTACGAGTACGACCACGACCGTGACCGCCGACCAAAACTACAACTACGTCTGCGACTGCGGCTACAACTACGACTAGACTATGACCAGGACTATGACTACGACTACAACTACGACTACGACTAGACTACGACTATGACTACAATGCCGACTATGACTAGACTACAGCCAGGACTACAACTATGACTACAACTATGACTAGACTACGACCAGGACTACGACTATGACCAGGACTACGACTATGACCACGACTACGACAGAACTACGACTATGACCAGGACTACGACTATGACTAGACTATGACCAGGACTACAACTATGACCATGACTACGACAGAACTACGACTATGACCACGACTACCAGGACTACGACTATGGCGACAACTAGACTATGACCAGGACTACAACTATGACTAGACTATGACCAGGACTACAACTATGACCACGACTACGACAGGACTACGACTATGGCGACAACTAGACTATGACCAGGACTATGACTATGACTAGACTACGACCAGGACTACGACTAGATTACGACTACGACTAGATTACGACTAAGACTACGACTAGACTATGACCAGGACTACAACTACAACTATGACGACGTCTACGATTAGATTACGACTACGACTAGATTACGACTACGATTACGACTAGACTATGACCAGGACTATGACTACAACTAGACTACAACCAGGACTACAACTACAACTACACTATGACCAGGACTACAACTACGGACGACAGGCAGAGGGTCTGGACGACAGACAGGTAGGCAGACAGGAAGAAGCAGGTCGACAGGTGGAATTCCTGGAACGGAGATGGGATCTGACAAGGGAGAGAAGGGTTAATCACGGGGCAAAAAACAAGGAACTTTGAGACTAGATTGTTTAAGGAGCCGAGAAGCGATACTGACGTGGAAGTACAAACAACGATCTGCCGATGAGTAAGAAAAGGAAAGCCGGGGTTCTTCTACTGGGTGGTTGATGAGTTGATGTGCCGGAGGTGTGAGAGGCAGAGCAGGTGAGCGCCGTGGAATGATGAGCCAGGGAGCAGCCACGCCCCCAACACACACACACACACACACACACACAAACACATACACACACACACGCTGTAGAAGTGTCTTGCAATCGGTCCATGTTTTGGCCTAGTAATTCATTTCTTGCGTTTTTTTTGTTCCCGTCAAATCAGCTATATCACGTTTGTTGTGGTTCCGCCGGTCAGGTTGTTTCCAGTCGAGACCCCGCCCCCAGGCACATGATTGGTCGAAAAACAAATTTGAAGCAAAAGAAAGTGAAACGCCGCATTCACACAGATTCAAGCTTGTCTGCCATCAGACTTTAGATCAGGGGTGTCAAACATGCGGCCCGGGGGCTAGATGCGGCCTGCGAGCCGATCCAATCCGGCCCAGGGAGTTAATTTGATGAAATTGATTGATCTCTTCTTTCTAATTGATTTCTTCACATGATCACGAAGAAATATGGGTTGTAGCTCCTACAAATAGCTAAGCTGCACAAGTTGCATGAGTTTCATGTGAGTTTTTGGGAGTTCAGGGACCTGGACCATTTTCAGTCAACCCTTCTGACGTGTACCACCAGCGATGTATTGCCGCCACTCTTTCGACAAATGTACTTATTGTAAGTCGCTTTGGATAAAAGCACTGGCGAAATGCAAATGTAAATGTGACAGAGGACCTCCAAGCTGTATACGCACAGAGAGTACATTTTCAATCATAGTAAGTCCGGCCCCCTCGAAGTAGTATTTTGGTCTGTTATGGTCCTCAACCTCAAATCAGTTTGACACCCCTTCAGCCTGAGTTGATTTTGAATCTAAAGTCTGTTTGTGAGACGACCTGCGTATATTGGGATAGAAGATTTTGGCCATATTGCCCTGCCCTACTAGAGATTGATTTGTTGTTTTAAAAAATAACATAAATTGTTATATAGATTGATCAGGGATAATTACATAAATATCAAATATACACATGACACATATACATTTGGCACTAAATAACAGTACATAGCATTGTTTAGCATCTTGCATGTTTTTGGATGTTGGGATAGCACTCAAAATGCTCCTTATGTTGTTATCCGAGCTATCTTGCTGTCAAACTCTTGAAACCTGTTCTATTGCCCTCGCAATTATGTAGAACCTTTTCTATTATTATCTTTATGTACCACCGACAATATATTGCTGTCTCTCTTTCAATAAATGTACTTCTTGTAAGTTGCTTTGGACAAAAAGTCTGCCAAATGCCCTAAACATAGCCTAATGTAAAAACATAATTACTACTTTTACTACTATGGTTACTAAGCATGCTTATGATAATTATCATAAACAACGAATGACAATAATAAAAACAAGATATTGTATTTCTCCATTTGTACTTTTGCTTGCAGGACCAGATTTCAAGTATTATAAAATGTTAGTTTGTTTTTGCGCCGTGGGATGAGGTGAGGTCTGCCTCGCTACCCGCTGAGCCACCTAATGGTCTTTATCTGAGCCTGGATAAAATGGACTCCTGTTGTAACATAGTGGTACACATCTAAAAGCAACTATGAATACTATGAATTTTCCTGCTAAATTGTTTTACTCTCATCCCCCCCAATCACACAGTGGGGAAAATATCAGTACAACAGCAACCGTTGTATTACATATAGCCACTAGAGGCTGCTAATGGTAAAACCTACATAGTGCATATTATTAAATATGCACTATGTAGCTTTTCACATACAATATTACTTTGTATATTTCCAATGGTCAAACAACATTTCAATGCTTGAAATCTAGAAATGTGTTTTTTTTTTTCTCAACCCTCTCCGCGTCCTCCGCGGCTCGCATTGTTGTGATAGTTTAGTTTACTAACCAACCAACGGCGTGTGAGCAACACTGTACTCTACCAATACCCCACGGTATGTGTCTGTATGTTGTGTGTCACGGCAGGTGAGCTACCGGGCCAGGCAGGGCGTGTCCCACCACACCGTCCTGAAGATGCTGGCCGTGTGGCTGCTGGCCTTCGCCCTCTACGGCCCCGCCATCATCTTCTGGGAGCTGGCGGTGGGCCGCAGCCGCGTGCCCACCGGCCAGTGCTTCGCCGAGTTCTATTCCACGTGGTACTTCCTGCTCAGCGCCTCCATGCTGGAGTTCTTCTCACCGCTGCTGTCCGTGGCCTTCTTCCACCTCAGCATCTACCTCAGCATCCGCCGCCGCCGTATCCTCCATAGTAGGGGGGCGGGGGCGATGCCAGCGGCCCCACCTCCACCGGAACCCCACCACCAACCCCACCAACACCACCCCCACCAACACCCACCTGGCCGACGATGCCAGTGCCGCCTGTGCGAAGGCCACTATATCGTCGTTCCGCCCACACCCCCACCCTCAGCGGCAGCACCACGGGAGTCTGGGCGCGAGGCTGGCCACCAGGGCCTCCGTCCCCTCCCACGCCTCCCACGCCTCGCCCCCCTCCTCCTCCTCCCCCTCCGCCTCCTCCGCTGCGGGCAAACCGGAGCTGTCGGCCGCATGCCGGCCCAGTCGTCTGTCCAGGGACAAGAAGATCGCCAAGTCGCTGGCCGTCATCGTGTGCGTGTTCGCCATCTGCTGGGCGCCGTACACCCTGCTGATGATCATCCGCGCCGCCTGCAGGGGGCGCTGCATCCCGCATCACTGGTACGAGGTCACCTTCTGGCTGCTGTGGCTCAACTCGGCCGTTAACCCCTTCCTGTACCCGCTCTGCCACAGTAGCTTCCGGCGCGCCTTCGCCCGCATACTGTGCCCACGGCACCGTGCCGCGCAGTCCTCGGGTGACCCGGGAGCCGGCAGCCACTGACCAGACAGTGAATACACACACACACACACACACGCACAGACAAAGACGCATTGATTCATTATTAATGAATGTGTAATGTGTACGTCTTCACTTGATTCAAGGAGGGCAACTAGATTATAGGAAATACTTTGTCATATTGACCATCGCTAGTGGCCTGTTCAGGCGTTACGATAGGAGGTGTGGTGTTTGGTGTTTTGTTGTCTACATTTGTACGAGATAATACAACGATGCATTAAGACACCATTTAAGGGTGTATACAAGAGAACAACATGAGATGGAAAGGACAAAAAAGATTTATCATCTGGGTTGTAAGTTCACGCTGTCTGAAAGTGGGCATAGCAACTTCCATGGGTTGAAGGAGAAACACATTTGCACAACTGAATTAAAATATATCGTTTTACGAAATTAGTTACGGGACTTTCTCCTTAAGACGATCTCTCTATTCCTTCTCCCATGGCAACAATATTTTTGTTGCCATGGGATTTGTTATTTGTCACCAGTAAACGTCCAACCAGATGTATTACCTCTGCTGTGCCACTAGATGTCACCATTCACATTCACAGCTTTATTCAGTCGGATCGTTTGCAGGATCAGTTCAAGTCATCTTTAGGAGCTCTGTGGACATATTACATGTTCAGGGTGGATGTTTTACATATTATGTGTGTAACTGAGCGACATACATTCAATAATAAAACAGCCTATTATCAGTGCAATACAATATCTTTGTGTAGAGATGATCTTTAAGTGTATTTATATCACTTTGCTCAAACCATCCTTGAAACTTTGTTGTAAAATGTCGCTATTTGGAACTTTATAGTCAAAGTAATGGTTGACTATAATGTTCTTCAACTCTGTATGAATGTGAGGCTTTAAAACAAATGTGTCTCAACGAGCCATTGTACTAAATTAAACTAAACAAAACACAACAACTCCATTTTGTGTTTTTTTGCAAATCCTGGTTCCGAAATCACCACTGCTTTCACCGTCGGCCTGATGGCGGGAAAACTAAGCTGCTTCCTCTCTGAAGCCTCGTGACAGTCGAGTGACGGCTTCCTCTGAAGAGCCGGCGGCGGCGGCGAGCGTCTCTTCTTTCCTTTGTTCCAATCCTTTGCCTCCGCGGGCCCACGTCACGCCTCGCGATAGATTAGAGGAGGTCTTCCAGGACACAGGACTTATTAGTCCAGTAATTACGCCATCATGCTAGCTAGTGCAGGGTTACGTTTGCAGGTGCCTGCTGGCTGCTCCCGCGGGGGGACCTGCGTTGCTCCAAATGTTGCCAGCTCTGTAGCCAGCACCGCGTTGCACATCTGGCCCCCCCCCCCCCCACCCGCCGCCCCCCCCCCCCCCCCCCCGGTCAGGTGCTGGGAATAAGGGCACAGCTGCAGGGAGCCGGCCTCTGTAACCCTCCATACTCTCTCTGCCTATCGCTCTCTCTCTCTCTCTCTCTCTCTCTCTCTCTGCATGTCCCCATCTCTCTGTCTCTCTCTCTCTCTCTCTCTTTCTATCCCCATCTCTCTGTCTCCCGTTCAGCATCGCTATCACTGTGTCTCTCTGTCCCTATCCCTCTCTCTGTCTATCTCTCTATCTCCCTGTCCCAATCTCTCTCTCTCTCCCCCCATCCACATCCCCATCTCTCTCTCTCTCTCCCTCTCTCTCTCTCCCTATGCCAATCTCTCTCTCTCTCCCCCCATCCCCATCTCTCTCTCTCTCTCCCGCTCTCTCTCTCTCTCTCTCTCCCTCTCCCCGCCCCTGTGGTTTGGTGCAGGAGGTGTGTGTGTGTGTGTGTGTGTGTGGGGACGGGGGTGGGGGGGAACGGTGCAGAGCCACACTTGTGACCGGAGGGATGCAGACACATTTCCCCTGGGGGAGGGGGGAGAGGGGAGAGGGTGTGTGTGTGTGTGTGTGTGTGTGTGGGGAGAGGGGGTGGAGGGGTGGTGGGGGGGGGGGGGGGGGGGGGGTGGAGGGGTGGAGGTGCAGAACTGCATTTATCAGCAGAACGGGCGACCCGGGTTCACTCTCCCCGAGTCTCTAAACGCACCAGCGAGAGCCGTCCCCGCCGGAGCTGGCAGCCTGCGCCGCCGCCGCCGCCGCTACTGCTGCCGCCGCCGCTGTGCGGTTATATTAGACGGAGCTCCCGCCATCCATTTTGCTGAATAGATTGAAACGTCGTGGCATTGTGCCAGCGCACGGCTACTGCCACTGACCACGTCTGGGGGGACCAGGTGCCACTTTAAATTGGCCGAGGAGGGGGAGGCGAGGGCGGAGGGGGAGGGGGGAGAGGGAGAGGGAGGGCCGGGGGAGGGAGGGAAGGAGTAGAGGGAGGGGCGGGCGCCGGGGGAGAAACAACATGGATGCAGCGCGGCAGAGACCGAGTGATTTGTATTCAGCACATGCCTCAACTAGCACGCCTCTGTCTAATCATGTGTAGCTCCTAGCTGTGTTTCTGAGCGTGGGTGTGTGTGTGTGTGTTTAAACTATTGTGTGTGTGTGTGTGGTGTGTGTGTGTGTGTGTCTTGCTGGTGTGATCAGAGTGGTGGCTTAAGTTCAATCGTGCTGTCGTTGCAACGGGCCCACACTAGTCTCTTGTGCACCTGTGCCTACCCATGGACGTACTGTCGTGTGTGTGTCCATTCTAAGCATCGATGCACACGTTTGTACATGCGTGTGTGTGTGGTGTGTGTGTGTCTGCATGGAAACACATGCATGCACGTGCACGTGTGTGAAACATATGTATGACATATGCCTGTCTCTACGTAAGCACACATGCAAGTTCATTCATGTGTGTGTGTGTGTGTGTGTGTGTTTATGGGGGTCTCAGATGTCTGTGACCCTGAGCAATGTGTCTGAAAGCTGTGACCCCCAGTGGCGAGCACCTGTGCTCCTAAACTTTATGGAGCCCATTAGCAGAGACACACAACCAGTGATCAGAGGTGGCGGGGGGAGTCCTCCTAAACCACGTCTATTTTATAGTCAAAGTCTTGGAGCTTTTCTCGGATCTCGCTTTAGGGACGGACAAGAAAGAGAATCGCCGTTGTTGTTTTCTTGTTCTTTTAATTCCTCCTGTGTTGAAAGCACCAGTCATGCAGAGCAGAGTCTTCTCATAAGGCTGGAGGAGGAGAAATCAGGTCAACAAGACCTTACAAGAACATTTTTATGGATTACCGGACCGATACGCGGATCGACAGTTTTTTTCGATCCCCCCCCCCCCCCCACCTCCACCACGCACACACACACACACACACACACACACACACACCCCAGAGCCAGGGGGCCGCGCCGCACCACTTTTGTCTGCGGCGAAAAGGGGAGCCTCAAAGCACGACCTGTTTTGTGTTGTTGTTGTTTGTTGCTTGGTTGTTGTTTGCTGCCGCATGGGCAGGATCACTTAGAGTGTGTTCTCATCTGCCTCCGCGCTCTCACTTTTATTCTCTTACTTGGCCTCGGCTAAATGTAAACCACAATGAATATTTCACGAGGCCTGTGTGTGTTTCGGAAAAAACCCCCAAAAAACAAACAAACTTAAAAAATAAATAAAAAAATCAGGAAAAGCGCCCAGACGCTTGGGCTTTGATTTTTCTGCCGCTTCCCCTCCTTCCCGCGTTCCTGCGCCCGGCTCCTTTTCCTGCTCCGCGCTTCCTGACTGGAGATTAAATAATTCCATTGGAATCCTCTCAGGATGCTTTCCCAGCACTTGGCAATTAAACAATTACATTTAATCAGCATGGGGCGACGCTTCAAGTCACCCTCATTTCAGACGTTGATTAAAAGCAATTCTGCAGTGGTTATTGCCGTCGACTTTCCGAAAGTGCGGTTCACCGAGGTTTACCCGCGTCGGCGTGTAGGGTTGGCGTATAGCTCCGACGCAGCGTCAGTGTGTGTGTGTGTGTGTGTGTGTGTGTGTGTGTGTGTGTGTGTGTGTGTGTGGGCGGGGGGAGCCCAGGGCCCGCTCGATGGGCTGCTGGGGAACGCCGGGGTGCCTCTCGTGGGTCGGGAGCGGTAATGACAGAACTCACGGGCAGAGTCCCGCCGCCGCCGCCGTGTCGTCCCCTGGCAGTCGCTGGCATCCTTATGCTTATACTCGCCAAGACACTTTGACCCCGCGGCATAGAAGGGAGCCTCCCGCCAAAACAATAGAGAGGATGGGGGGGGAGGGGGAGACGGGCGCTGTTGGCCACGCGTAGGGACAACGACCGCAGCTGTGTGTGTGTGGGTGTATGAAGTGTGTACTATGAAGTGTGTACTGTAAGTGCAATACTGTAATGTGCGTGTGATATGTGTCTATTGTACGTGCATTAGTGTGTGAGTGCCATGTGCGCGTGTAATATTGTGTATGCCGTGAAGTGTGTGTGTGTGTAATGAATGTGGTGTAACGTACATCCATACATGTGTACACGTATGTACTGTGTGTGTGTGTGTGTGTGTGTGTGTGTGTGTGTGTGTGTGTGTGTGTGTGTGTTGGGTTCTCCTATGCCGGCTGAGCAGCGTGTGAACAAACTCTCCTTTACGCTGTTGTACAATTTCCTCATGCGTCGCGCAGCAACCTCTCCCCGCATAACCCCCCCCGCCGCAGCCCACTGGCCGGGGGGCAGGGCCACTGTCATCCTCGCTGATGATGTTGTGGTTGTTGTTGTTGTTGTTGTTGTTGTTGTAGTTTTAACACACGTCAGGAATGCCTTGATGCGAACGCAACATGGCATTCGGTCCCCATCCTCTCCCACCCCCTGCTCCTCCTCCTCCTCCTCCACAGCACAGAGAGGAGGAGGAGGAGGAGAAGGAGGAGTATATTGGTGGTGACCCGGCCTCCTCCCTCCGGGTCCTGAAACCCAGGTGCCACTGTTCCGTGAGGCCCCCCGGCTCTCGGCTCTCAGATCTCAGCTCTCAGCTCTCAGCTCTCAGCTCTCTTAATTAGTCGCTTCCCGTCAAGCTGGTAACCCGGCGGGCCCCTCCGAGCCACCAGGCGGCGCCACCGCTCTCTGGCCCCTTTGTTGTCGCTCCGGTTCCACTCTCTTCCTGAACGCACATGGAAGCGGAGAAGCGGCCCGTTCTGCCCGTCTGTTTTCTGTCAGATCCGTGATTGGAGTGTACAGGTTAGTGTGTGTCTGAGTGTGTGTGTGTGTGTGTGTGTGTGTGTGTGTGTGTGTGCGTGTGTGTGCGTGTGTGTGGTGTGTGTGTGTGTGTGTGTGTGTGTGTGTGTGTGTGCGTGTGTGTGTGTGTGTGTGTGTGTGTGTGTGTGTGTGTGTGTGTGTGCGTGTACGTGTTGTTGTTTCTGATGCAGCCTGAGAGACATGAGAGGTGCGATCGGTGTTCGCCCGCACGATAAGCCGCCTCTGCCTTTAATGACAGACAACAACAACGAGTCACCGAGTTCACAATCGTCGGCCACAGGGTCGTGACGAGAGTCCTATTAGGATGCGCGCTGTAACCACCGGCAACGCAACGCTCGTTCGCTCTGGATCCAGAGGCGTGCGGGGGTTTCAGAATACGACGGTGGCGGCGGCGGCGACGGCGGCGGCGGGCGTCAAATATAGATAAAAGGTGCAACGAGTCAGGCACCGTACAGACTTTTGTTTGCTCTGCTTATCAATGGGGAACGCCGTGACAATGTTGTCTCTTCTGATGATGACGACGACGCTCCCGCCGCCCCGGGTTGCTCTACAGGTCCCGGGGGTGAGGAGCGGGGGAGGGGAGGCGACGCAACAAAAAGTGATAATTACATGAAATATACATGGAGCATAAAAGGAGCGGTGTGTTTACATAACCAGGCCCCCGTAAATATCTGACTGAGAGAATACATTGTTCTCTCCGAGTCCCCTTTTAAACGCCGTCTCCCAGGGACGCCATTTTAATGACATGATGGCTTAAAGAGACGCGGCTCCATCTCCTGCCGTATTTAATTAACTTTTCCCTCTTTTCTGACTCGGAGGGAAGGAGAAGGGGAAGAGAGGAAGAGGAGAGCGGGGGAATAGAAAGGGAAACGTGATGGAGACAAACACGGCGATATCGCGCGCAGACAATAACAAATAGCTAAGAGAGCGAGAAGGAGTGTGTGTGTGGGGGGGGGGGGGGGGGAACACGAGCGCAGACCCTGTCATGCTTTTGTGAGCTGTTTACAATACCGGCGGTGCGGCGGTGTGGGGGGGGGGGGGGGGCGCCCAGGGGGGGAGAGGGGAGGGGTGACACGCGCAAGAGAGAGAGAGAGACATCGGAAAAGAGACAGAGAGAGAGAGAGAGAGCGAGAGGAAATAAAGAACAAATTAGAGAGGATGATAGCGAGGTGGCGAGGAAGACTGGATGAGGGGGAGAAGCCCAGAAGAAAATAAATAGAGGAGTGAAGTGAGGGGAGAGAGAGAGAGAGAGAGAGAGAGAGAGAGAGAGAGGGAGAGAGAGAGAGAGGAGATGGGAAGGAACGTGGAGACGATTAGAGAGGAGTCACCAACCGAGAGGTGGGAGCGAGGACTCGTCCCCCCTGGGATCTCCATTTAAGGCGCATCACCAATAAGCAAAAGAGGGAGTAGGGTTGTGGTGGGGGGGGGCGGGGTGGGGGGGGGGCGGGGGGTGGGGGGGGGGGGGCGGGGGGCGGGGGGTGGGTGGGAGGTTAGTACCAGTAGCCGGCCCAGGAGGGGGTTGTGATCGAGTCTCCCAAATGCTCCCAATCAGGCAGAAAGGGCCGGAGCAAAAAGAGCACAAATAAACAACACCGGCTTTCCTCCTGTTCTATCACCTCTGTGTTGTGTTCATTGTGTTGCATTGGTGTTGCGGCAAAAGCAGAACCCAAATGGTAACCCATCCCATAATAACGATAACACATAATAACAGTGGTTCTTCCTTCCGTGTTCCGCGCGGATCCGTGGGAGGCTAAGCAGACGCTGTTGGGTTTATTCTACAACCCGCTCTTGCTCTCTCGCTCCTCTCAGTGCTCATATTAAAACATAAAAATGGTTCTAGAAATTGTACAAAGGACATGAAATAATAATAAAAACAACCCCATTAGGATCATTCTTAGATTAATTATAGATGCGCCGCATGGATATCGTACCTACCTACCACACACACACACACACACGCACACACAGAGATACACACACACACACGAACACGCACACACACACACACACCCAGCGTTATTAAAAGGCCAATATTAAAATATCAACAGGTACAACTAAGTAGCTCACGCCGCACACACACATCATATGTACTCAGCAGTATACTTTCATCCGATTTTTTTATACGCTATAGCGATGTTTCATGACTCTAGCTGTATACATGTTGCATTATTGATCCCCCCCCCTCCCCCCACCGCCCCCCTCCGCCCCCCTCCGCCCCACGCAGTCCATACTCTGTCAGCGCTCATCACATTGGCTGCAGCGTCCGCCTGGAGAGCCGTGGAGGGCCTGACCCCTGCATGCTCTATATTTCATTGGCTGGTTGTTTTGATTCATTTTTAAAAATGAACCCCCGTGCACGAAATGAAATAAAGAAAATATTAAAGGCACGCACGCACGCACACACACACACACACACACACACACACGCACACACAACACACACCACACACACACACACACACACACACACACACACACAGAGGCACACACACACACACACACACACACACACACACACACACACACACACAGACACACACACACACACACACACACACACACACAGAGGCACATGCACACACACACACAGACACAGGCCTTGTCTATTTCAAGTGTCCATCTGGGGTATTGGGCCAGAGAGAGAGAGAGAGAGAGAGAGAGAGAGAGAGAGAGAGAGAGAAGAGAGGAGGGGGGGGAGGGGGAGAGGGAGCGAAGTGGGGGGTTGGGGAGAGGGAGATGGAGAGAGAGAAAGGGAGGGGGTGGGGGAGAGAGGGAGAAAGAGAGAGAGACAGAATGATAGAGATAGGGAGACAGTGACAGAGACACAGGGAGAGAGAGAGAGAGAGAGAGAGCGATACTGGAGGGCGATACTCACCTTCAGCTGTCTCCCAGTTCGGGAGGCATGCGGGGGGGGGGGGGGACCAATTAGCCCCGGTGGCCGGGGGAGGGGCGTCGCAGAGAAGGAGGAGGCAGGAGGGGGGGGGGGGGGGGGCAGAGAGGAGGAGGGAGGGGGGGGGTGCAGAGAGCTTGCCCTTGCCTGTGACCTCTCGACGGTGGGGGTCGCGGACGGCGGCGGTCCAGCGTGCCAGCCCTCCGCGCCTCGGCTCTCTGACGGACGCGCCGACGGGACCGCATTGGTCATCCTCTTTGTTGCGGAGATGTGTTGTCCGGGCGACCGGTCGATTGTGATGTCATCTTGACACGTAGATCAGAGGAGATTATACGACACTTGATTAGAGATCAAGGCCTATAGACGTTGGAGATGAGATGATTCGAGATAAGAATGCGTGGAGACTACATTTGATTATATTGGATGACGGTAGACTTGATGATATTATACAAGATTAGATTACATTTGATGACACTCGATTGTCGATGGGGGGGCAGATCAGACCAATCGATGACAATCAAAGAGCAGGTTATGTTGCGTCGTATAAAGTTCTGGCTGAACACCATTTTCCCCTGCGATGTGTGGAACACTTTTTTAGTTCGGCACCGCACAAGGTGTTGTCTCTCGCCCTCTCTCTCTCTCTTCCTCTCTCTCTCTCTCTCTCTCCTCCTAAAAACCCTGTTGTGAACCGGCAGGTGCTATTAACAGCCCCTAATATTTTCTTCTAATTATCACCTGAGAAGAAGTCACCCCTATTCCTCCACACATTTGTCCCGTGTAACAATACATCAGTGCGATTGCGTGAAGAACGGCACCGCAAAGTCACCCGGCTTCTATACACGTGCAGCTCTCCACGCCGCACTCACACACACATCATGTAAGGTTCACCTTGTAACATCTGATCTCGTCGAACGTTGAATCGGGGGGGGGGGGTTCGTGGAGAGAGGGAGATAAAAAAACAGAAATGACACAGACGAGCAAAAAACGAACCAAACCTCCGTGCGTCTTGCCGTGTCATGGCGTGCGTCGGAGGTTCTCGAAGGGTGGCTCGTTTTGCTGACACAGTTCTGAAGAGCGAAGGGGATGTGCGGTGCGGTGTGGTGTGTGTGTGTGTGTGTTGTGTGTGTGTGTGTTGGTGTGTGGTGTAGAATTGTGAGCACCGGTGTGAGATATTGGGTATACTCCAGACAGTCCACGTGGATCCTGCTGGGCAAATGGATCTGGATCTCACGGCCTGGGCGGCACATTATTTTGAAGCATAAGAGGTCTCCGAGGTCTTCCTTCGGTGGGAGGAAACGTTTCCGCCTAACAATGTTGGGTTTTTCACGCAAACCAAACCTTC
>PIJE02001083.1:108187-114248 GCA_002895965.2 Coryphaenoides rupestris | reverse complement strand
ATTCAGACCTGCTCTCACGAGGTAAGAAGGAGTTGTCTGGCAACATGAAGGTTGCTGGTTCGATCCCCTAAGTGTCGAGGTGTCCCTGAGCAAGACACCACCTAACCCTAACTGCTCCTGATGTTTTGGTTGTTACCTTGGATGGTTGACACCGCCGTCGGTGTATGAACGTGAGCGCTTTGGATAAAAGCGCAATATAAATGCAATTCATTTACCAATTTAAACAGCCATCCGTGCGGCGTGTTGGGAGCACGCCACCACCACCACCGGAATGACCCCCAGCCCTCTGGCGAACATCTGGCCTGGACCGGACCCGTCTTGCCGCGCACCGCTGGCCAGTGTAGCGCTCCGGTGGACCCCCCCCTCACCCCACCCCCACACCACTCAACACCATAGCGGCGGCGACGTTATCTCTGAACAAGCCATCCATTCTGCCGCGTTCTGATGGGGAACACGTTAGGGCCCTGTAATTATATCGCTTTAAATGAACCCACGAGACGTCCCCCTGCTGGAGA
The DNA here is from genome assembly GCA_002895965.2 of Coryphaenoides rupestris. Classification (NCBI taxonomy): domain Eukaryota; kingdom Metazoa; phylum Chordata; class Actinopteri; order Gadiformes; family Macrouridae; genus Coryphaenoides; species Coryphaenoides rupestris. The sequence goes on along the minus strand of PIJE02001083.1, from coordinate 113,733 downwards.
GCGCCATGAAAATCTCACACTTGGGTGAGTGTCAGAAACTCAACACTTGCACTTGCACGTGCGTGTTTGTTAGTGTGTGTGTGTGTGTGTGTGTGTGTGTACTTTTTTTTTTTTTTCCTGCTGCTTAGGCTGCTGCCGGCAAAAGTGGGGCCGCAGTGCTTGTGATACGCCTCACAAGTGAATTTAATTAAATCATAAATATGAGCTGGAGGCCGCCACCCAATTTAACGTAATGGATGATGTGGGCCAGTCCATCTCTGGCAAATCAAAGTTCTGGACCTGTTCAAATGCCCCTTAGGCTTATTAAAAGTGCCTGGCAGAGGGAGATGCTAGCAAACTTGTTTAATGGACGTCCAGCTTGCATTCGCTATGACAGTTAAAAGTTGGATCTTACCATGATGTGGGGGGGGGGGGGGGGGGGGTGTTCTGGCGTCCTCCGCGTTTAAATTAAATTAAATTAAATCAAAACACGCCCATGGTCGTCGATAATGAAACGTAATCTCCCGGACAAGCGTCACCGAGAGACACACGCGAACCACACCGAGTTCTTTCCGAGCGTCGTTTTTTTTTACCGAGATATTTGTTTCACATGACGTTAGCGTTTCTGCCGTTGATAAGGTGAAGTGCGGCGTCCTCATCGTCGCTTTCCGACCACGTTCTCCCCGTCATGAATCACCGCAGGACGGGCAGATGTTGATGTCGCGTGGAGTTTTTTTGGTGGTTTTTGTTCCGTTGCCGCCCCTCCCTCCCGACTTGACAGAGACAGAAGAATGTCTGTGTTTGTCCCCTGGAGTGCCGCGGGCTCCCTAAATAGAGCTCGCGCGCAAGGGTGTGCGGAATGGGACCGCACAGGGTGATGGGTAATGGAGTCATTAATAACGGAGACCTCCCTGAAGATGCTCAGATGTTCGTTAGCGAGAGCCACGAGGGAGTGGGGAAAAATAGGATGCAATTTGATATAATGAAGGAAACGGAGGGGGGGGGGGGGGGGGGGTTGGGGGGGAAACACACACACACACACACACACACACACACACACACAAAAACCCCAAACTGCCTGAACCGAGCGGAGAAGTTGATGTCATTTAATGCTAATTGCGTTTGTATTGTCCTGTCGGATTGGTTTAATATACGCCACACGTTATTATACACACACTTGGTGGCGCGCGCGCACACGCACACACACACACACACACACACACACAGAGAGAGAGACACACACACACACACACACACACACACAAATAAAGGGACATTGAAGCCATTTCCTCATACATTTTTTTTTTTTAATATTTCCATCACATGTGCAACACAAAAAAATGAACCCTGCGAAATGCAGAGCTCCATATTTGTACAATACATTTGAACAACATCAGAGAGCACTGTCCGTCAGGAGATGGTGGCTTCCTGGTAAACCCAATAGGAACAATTCTCAGTCAAAAGGTCAAAACATTGAAAGTTGTCTTTTTTTTTTTTGTTTTCTCATACAAAAGTGCATCTCAGATTCAACGAATGCAAAACATTTACAATTTAAACTGAATGATTTAGAGCTGTGCGTGACACCGTGTCACCGCTTCCAGCTTTGAGCACAGCAATAGGACACAGCAGAAAAATACCCCCCCCACCCCCGCCCCCCCAAACAACTGAAAAACATGTTCAAACAATAAAATAAAAGACCCCAAAAAAGTTTACTTGAACAGTCTCCAGGATTTCCGTGAACCGGGGGGGGGGGGCACCGAATTTGTGTTTATATCTCACAATGCCAAATACGGATTTCCTCCGGACCACGAGAAAATATAAAGCGATAAAAAACGGAAAAGGAGGAAAAAACAAAAAGAAAAAAACAATCAGATTCCAGTAATCTCCAGGCTTTCACAAAGCAGTAAACATTAACAACAGAAATGTACAGGTTGAGTCCGCGTGGGCCTCACATTTCCCCAAAGCTCTAGGAGCCACAAGGGGTGGGGTGGGATTGCACGCCTCTGTTCACCATCACCCCCCCCCCCACGCCCGCCCCCCCCTCTCTTTTTCCAAATCTGTGTCACTGCGTTTGCATATATCAGAATGCTGTCCTGTTTATTTTCCCCCATATCTTGATATTTCTCTCTCTCTCTCTCTCTCCCCCCGCCCCGCCGGACATCAGCTGGTCCTCTGGCTGTCCATGTTGAGATGGGGACACACACACACACACACACACACACACACACACACACACACACACACACACACACACACACACACACACACACACACACACACACACACACACACACACACACACACACACACACACCAAACCTTCCACCCTCTCTTCAATGATTAAGCACGTGGGGGCGGCGTGTGTGTTTGTGTGAGGCTGAATAAAAAGAGTCCTCAGGTCCAGCAGCACCCTTCACACTGGGTGGCACCTCACCCCGCTCCCCCCCCCCCCCCCCTCCCCACACTGACTGACGATTTCCATCTGATTGACAACGGCATTGATCACATATCTCTCTCTCTCTCTGTCTGTCTATCTCTTCTATCTTCTTTTCTTTTTAGGACAAAACTTTTTTTTCGTAACTGTACATTGGCAAATACTGTATAAGATTGCAATATAGCTGTAATGAAGCGACACACAGGAGGAAGTCTATGTACAAACACGCTTGGCCTTGGTCTGTCTTTTGTGAAATCAGATTTCGTTGAAGAGCAGGATAATGTTTCTCCTTTTCATTTATTTTCTTCTTGTTTTTTTTCTTCTTCTTCTTCTTCTTCTTCTCTTCCCTTTCCGCGTTGCGGCGCGGTTTCCTCGCGGCGGCGGCGTAACCGAATCGAAGGTTCATGGCAGGCGAGCGCCGGTGGGAAGCCGGGGCCAGCGGTAATTGGCGGTCAGACGGTTGTGTGTATGTGTGTGTCTGTGTGTGTGTGTATGTGTGTGTGTCTGTGTGTCTTTCTCTCTCCCTGCGCGCCGGCGCCCGCATAGTTCCCGGGTTTCTCCCCCCCCCCCCCCCTCACCCTCCTCCTCTCCACCGGCCACCACGCTGGTCTCTCGTCCACGTTAGCTGCTGTGTTGAGTCAACGTGTGGTTCTGCAATAACAACAACAACAACAACAAAACAACAACAACAGGATGAGGATACAAGGGAAGCATTATGATCAGAAAGACGGATCGAACAACACAGTTTCCTGTCCCACGGACCCGCCGCCCCCTTAACCATCACACAGACAATGACGGTGGTGAACCGGGACCACCCGGCCAGACACAGGCGGTTTCTGGTGGGGGGGGATTCTCATCAAAAACCCTCCAGTATTTTTTTGCTGATACCTGATTGACATGGTCAGGATTTCGATTTGACGATTTCAAATGTGTGTGTGTATGTGTGTGTGTGTAGATCAATAACAGTGGCTCGCTTTGGGTGATTTTAGACGATGCAGAGTGGAGTTCTGGGAGCGGGGGAGGGCGGGTGGGGAGGGGCTATGTGACAGCCTTTCACATCCCGCCACGCTCGGCAGATCAATGCCCGTGTCCATGGAAACAAGTGTCATTACGGGACGTAGAATGTGCTGGAATACATGATCAGCCATCGTGGCTGGCCTCTTTGAGTGCTTAAAAAAGAAGATTTTTTTTTATATTCCATCACCTACAGTACAGGACCATGTGAGAATCAAAATCAAAGTCCGAAAATCTAGATCTAATTTAGATCTAGTGTGCTACGTGCAACTACTGAGATATGAAATTATACTCGCATACCACATGATGCCTGGGGATTCAAAAAAAAAAAAAAAGACGTTGTGCTGACTATCACAATTGCTTGCCGACACACACACACACACACACACACACACAACACACACCCACACCCACACACAGGACAAGTGAGATTGGGGTGTTGTCGGGGGGCAAGCTGTGCCCGGTTCTTTTAAGGGGAGTGTGTGTGTGGACCAGGGGGTGTGTAACTGGTGTCCCTGGTGGGCCGAATCCAGGTCATTCTTTTGACAGTGCTGCTAATCCCTTTTAATGCAAACATAACATGCCCCACTTGTGGCTTGCCCACCACGGTTAAAACACGGGCCTTGGACCTTCAAACACCACTGGCACGGAACTTAACACACCCTGTTCTCTCCCTTGGCGCCGCACGTGCGCGCACCACACACACACACACACAACACACCACACAGCACACACACACACACACACACACAGTACAGCTATTACTTTCTCTATTAGAGACGATTGCCATAACAAAGACCACGTCTATGAATTCACGACTTATCACTACCATATTCGAACAAATTCCACACCTTTTGAATAACTCCTTATCACCACTGATCAAATCTATGAGTTCACTTACTTTATCACTACTGATCACGTCTATGAATCAAATAATTATAACTAATTATCGCTACCGTTCAGGTCTATGAATCAACAACTAGGCACTACCGATCACATTCTATATCATGACTTATCCCATCACGTCCATGAATCACTGCTTACAACAAAACAACAAAAACAAATATTGACGACAGGGTACGATATGAAGGTGATTTTTCCAAGGCAGTCACCTTCAGTCCTCATTTGGTAAAAATAGAAGAAAAAAAAGAAATCCTTCTGGCAGTGTTGGAAGGAGGAAACTATTAGCCTAGCTCGCCTCACACCACCTCACACCACCTCACCCCCACCCACACCCCCACCCACCTCCCCTTCCCCTCTTTAACCTTTTCAGGTGCCGGGGTATAAAGCGTTTAAATGTGTCGACAGCCCCGCTTTCAGCCAGGCAGATTACTTTCAGACAGGTGGGGTAATACGCTGTTTGACGGAGACCGGAGCGGGTGGGGGTGGGCCTCTGTGTGTGTGTGTGTGTGTGTGTGTGTGTGTGTGTGTTCGGAGGCCAGGACATGGCTACCGTGGTAAGGGTGAGTGTGGATCATGACGGAGGGCCCAGCTCATAGCATGGTTCCATTTCCTTCCTTTCTTCGTTCCTTTCTGTTCCTGTACATCTCTCTCTCTCTCTCTCTCTCTCTCTCTCTCTCTCTCCTCTTCTCTCTCTCTCTCTCTCTCTCTCTCTCTCTCTCTTCTCTCTCTCTCTCTCTCTCTCTCTCTCTCTCTCTCTCTCTCTCTCTCTCTCTCTCTCTCTCTCTCTCTCTCTCTCTCTCTCTCTCTGACTGTCCCTCGCTCCCTAACTCCTGGCTCTCTCGCTCTACCTCCCTCTCTTGCTGAAATAAAGCTCTTTAAGTGAGTCTGGGAGGAGACGGCCCCTGGGACACCGCCTCCACCCCCTCTCCTCCCTCTCCCTCTCCCTCCCCCTCCCTCTCTCTCCCTATCTCCCCCCGGTGAAGACATCCATGGATGGCGTTGCCGGGGAGGGAGGGGAGGGGGAGGGGGAGGGGAGGGGGGGAGGGCAGCGCGGCAACCTTATTAATGAATGCGGCCCATTACCCGTCAGGCTGGCTCCTCGGCGGCTCCCCCAAGCCCCTGCAGTACGTGACTTCAAATGGCAGGATATTGACACGGGGAGAGCAAGGCGACTGGGACTCGCTCTGGGTGTGTGTGTGTGCGCATGTGTGTGTGT
>PIJE02001083.1:78187-105687 GCA_002895965.2 Coryphaenoides rupestris | reverse complement strand
TTTCCCTCTTAATTTAGTATTTTTTTTTTTACTGTATAGTCTGACTATTAAGATCAAACATGGCAAGATGGCCGAAAATTCAAAGAGCAGATGCCAGGCCGATGTTAAAGAAACACCACCCCCCCTCTTCTTCTTCTCCTCCCCCTACGTGGTGCTGTAGTGTGATGAGTCTCGTGACGACGCACGCAGGAACATGCTCCGGTCATGCCTCGTGTCCAGGGTTCCTCGGCGACGCCACGGCTCAGATCTTCTGAGATCAATGGATCATCTTAATGTCTTGTGAAGTGCGTGTGTGTGTGTGTGTGTGTGTGTGTGTGTGTGTGTGTGTGTGTGTGTGTGTGGGGGGATGACACCGCCGACTGTATGGCACAATGAGCTGTATCCGCGGTGTCTGGGAACGCGCTCTCGATGTGTTCAACACATGGGGGCTCTGTGGCCGCCGCACAGCACAGCGCCGCTCCGGTCGGTGCTGATGGGCTTAAACGGGGTGAATGTTTACTTGTTGCCAAGCAACAGGTAATAAGAGGGTCCGCACCGTTTCTTTGGGACGCGAGGTGATGTGTGAGTAATGCGCTGTGATTTGTGTGATTTGATTTGTCTATTTTGAACACGTTCCGTCGTTATCTGCTTAGCATGCCGACGAGGTAAGGGAGAATATTCCGGCTGCGGTTAGCGCATTAGCCAAGACTAGGAGACGCGACAACTTTCCAAGCAATGAGATCGGAATCAATTTAGCGGCCAACAAAAGACCAAGGCGACAGGATATTTTCCGTTTGTTACCGTTTGCGCGATAAAAGTACGGCATAACCTTTACGTGGAAAAATGACAGTTGCACCACCTCGCGGAGAAAGAGGAAACCTTCAGAGGACTAATCAGCATTCTGGAAGATTCCTGGAGTCTCACTCCTGCGTCTGGGCATCTTGTCTCAACTCTCATCGCACTCCCACCTCTCCTCTCTCTCTCTCTCCTCTCTCTCTCTCTCTCTCTCTCTCTCTCTCTCTCTCTCTCTCTCTCTCTCTCTCTCTCTCTCTCTCTCTCTCTCTCTCTCAACCTCCCTCTGTGTCTCTCTCCCTCTCTGCTCATGGCTGAAACCAGTCTACATAGAGCAGCGCTTGGGATGCAGGGAGTGCTTACAAAACCACAGAGACCAGTGCCTGCTCCCAGTCATCACTCTGGAGTTAATTAAAGCACGAGAAACGCGCTCATTAAAAAAAAATATATAAAATAAGAATCACACTAAAACAAAGAAACCTTAAAGTCACCGGCGCTCTAACCGCCGGGTTAAACCAACAGTTGACTAGATGACAGTGTAAACAGTGCATTTTTGCCGCAGTAGTGTAATTGCCGTTGCTGAAGAAAAACCCAAATAATAATAATAATAATAATAAAAAGAAAAGAAAAACAGCCATGGATTAATTCAAACGATCCCTAGGCCTGTACTTGGTGTAATTAGGACATATTTGTCAGCGCGTTCTTAGTTTTTCCGCGTTGTGAACGCCACTCGGTGGGGCGATGGCGGCACGTCGCTTTCCTCGCAGCATAGCGCACCGCTGTTGACCACAACGCCGCCACCGCCACCATCGCCGCCGCTGCCACCATCGCCGCCGCACGGCATGCAAGCCCTTCCTGCCCTGGCGACCGGCCAAGATGACGAGTGGTCGGTTGTTTGTGTGACGAAGAGCACACAAACAAATATATAATTGATACAGCAGCTGGCATTCTCCACCAGTCCACACGCGTCCACCCGCTGGGACGGTTGACCCCCAAGCACTGATTTATATTTGTAAAAAAAATTCGGAAACAGGTCCGCATCTCTGCAGTAAGGTAAGGGGCCTGTGTTCAATGAGGTGCCGGTGGATACCATGGATACCCGGTGTAAAATAAAGAAAGAAATAGATAAATAAATAAACATGTTCTATTTGACTGGCACTGATGCACGTAGATGTTCCTATACGTGCGGAATATCTATTATATATCTAAGGATCTATTTTCGACCGATCAATTAAAAAGGACAGATGTGTTTCGGCGAAAGAACGCGACCAACTGCCCGGGCCGAGAGACACAACTGGAGGTGTGACTGGAGGAGAACGGGAGCGCCTTTGTATGTCGGCGTGGCTTTTTGCGGCTCCAAATGATACTCATTACCCTGTCTAAGTAGACAAGCGAATGGTACTGGAAACACACTACGCCGCGACCCCGCTGCTTGACGGAGGTAGCGAAACAACTGCACAACTGCTGTGTTATTATGGGGCCTCATTAAGTCAGGCAAGAGGGGGAGTGGGAGACAGGGAGGGGCAAGGAGGGAGAGGGAGAGAGAGAGAGAGAGATAGAGAGAGAGAGAGAGGGGGGATAGAGAGAGAGACGGGAGAGAGGGATTGAGAGAGGGAGGGATGGAGAGAGGGAGGGAGGGAGGGAGAGACAGAGAGAGAGAGGGAGAATTCTGAGGTGATAGCAACACACAGATGCCTTTCCAGCTAAAATGAAGACTATGACTAAAGAACCCAATTACGGCCTTTCTTCAGGGAGCCATCTTGGGGAAGGGGGGGTGAGCGTGGGGGGAAGAGGGGGGAGGGCCCTTCCTGGGACACGAGCCCTGGGCTACATCCTCTAATTAGACCAAGTGAGGGGGGGTGGGGGGGTGGGGATCTGGGCTTGTCACTGGGAGGGAGATAGGGGGTCCACGGGGCTCCGCGTGTCAGTCCCAGAAACAAAACACAATTACTCTCACATTTAACCACTTCAGTCGGGGACAGACTTTTAAGACTGGAGGGATGCTACAAAGTCTCCCTCCCCTCTCCCTCCCCCCCGTCCCCCAATGCGCCCGCCTCCCCTCTCAACCCCCCCTCAGGTGTACTTGTCTAGGTAGGCCGCCGTACACAACACATGATGACGAGGACTTCTTTGAATTTTTGTCTCCACCCCCCTCCCCCCCTCCCCCGACATGGGCGGGACTCTTCCCCCCTGCATTCCGACACTATTCCTGGTTAAAAAAAAAAAAAGGCCGTCGTGGGCACCGGACTGGAAAACCCGAGGGCTGAAAGCGTAGAAGAATTGACTTCCAGGGAACAGGAAGACTAAAGGAGAAGCCTGGATGTCAGCGCTAAGATGGCGTCACCGTTTAGCGCGCTCCGAACGTCACATGCTTCACGATACTCACGTGGTCCGGTCTTGCGCGAAAAAAAAAGGGAGCTTTTGTATTTTGCACAAGCTAATAACGTCCACGTCATAAATAACGTGAAAAGAATGTACAAAAAAATAAGAACAGAAGAAAGGAACAGTTAATAGCTAACGGGGGACAATAAAAGATGGCGGCCGCCTGGTCGTTAGAAGAAACGCTGGCGGTGGCGCGTATCTCAAATCCGTCGCGGAAAAGCTGAAACTTGGAAAGTAAAACGAGACACGTCTGAGGTGGGGAGGGTGTGGGGGGGGGGGGGTGTCGGTGGCGGCTGGGAGAGGGGGGAGGGGTGGTGGGGGGGCCGGGGGGCCGGGGGATCCGGTGATGGATTCTAGCGCAGCACACCGAAGCACTTTCTCCCCATTGTTTGGATTCAACTTTCCCCAGTGGTGCAACAGAGGAAGGAGAAAAGGGAAGAAGAAGAAGAAGAAGTAGTAGAAAAAACACACACACACACACACACACACGCAGAACAGCCCAAAGGCTTCTGGGAGTTTTTTGTCATGTGTCCCTCCAGACAATGTGTTTGCATGCACACACATCAGACCCTGGGAGAGATATAGACAAAGGCAAATGCATACGGCACACACACGAGCACACACACACACACACACACACACACACAGACACACAGACACACACGCGGGGGGAGTATCCTCTGAGGATCATTAGGTCTGTCATGCCGTCTTATTCAGATCCACCTGAACCCCCCCCCCCCCCCCCTCCCCCTAAAAGCAGTAAGTAGAACAGCGCCGTTGTGATCCGTGTCGCCAATCATCTGAGACTGCTTATGTCCCCCTTTCCTTACAGTGCCGAGGCGCGTTTGTACGGTGTTTGTACACCATTATAAATAAGCTTAAATATTAATGAAGGCAGCCGGCGCGCACACACACACGCACACACACACACACACACACACCACACACACAGGGAGTGTGTTTTTTTTTCTCTCTTCTCTTCTCTTAATACGTTCTTCTTTCATTTTGGAACTTTGGAAACAAGTGACAGAATGCTCTGCACCTGGGGTGACGAGGCAGAGGAACAGCCTTCATTTCTAAAGTAAAGAATAAAAAACAGAGAGAGAGAGAAACTCTCAAAAGCAGAAGAAGCTGTCACACTTGGCAGATCAAGATATGCAGAGAGAGAGAGAGAGAGAGAGAGAGAGCGGGGTGTTTGCTTGCGGGAGCCGCCGAGGGGAGTTCAGCGAGCGTGGATGTGACGACGGGCGCGACACGCTCGGGACGCGGGGCATTTAGGGTGTTTTGGAGCGCGGGGGGTGGGGGTGGGGCGGGGCAAAGGGGGCGGGGCTGTGTTTCAAAATGAAAGCGGAGACAAAACAAACTATGATGCAAAACAAAACAAAACAAATGAAAGAAAAAGACAAATAGAAAATAAGCAACGGCTGGGGAGTCGGGATGGGATCTTTATGGCGGCGTGGTTATGCTACATATTTACCACGGAAATGGGTTATCTTGTCCAATGTCAAGATAATGTTTCACCGCATATTATTATGTTATTGTATTACTCTGACGTGAACCACCGAGAACTTGTTGTTTGCCGTCAATGGCCGGAGGAGTCTCTCTGTCTCCTCCCCCCTCCCGTCCCCCGTCTCCCCCCCTTCCCCCCCCTCCCCTCTCCCACAGACAGACAGACGTGATGAAACGCCGGGCTGTTTGCACTGACCTGCCCACCAAACAGCAGCCCTATAAATATGCTTAATTAAAACGGCGAAATTGGTCGCAGCTTGGCAATAATGGCCGTCACGTCGTGTGTGTGTGTGTGTGTGTGTGTGTGTGTGTGTGTGTGTGTGTGTGTGTGTGTGTGTGTGTGTGTGCGTGCTTGTGTGTGTACAGAATGTGGAGCCGGTGTGCTCCTGTCACTTCCTACTCATTAAGGTCCACAGTGTCTTGGAAGGAATCTTACAAAAAGAGACGAAAAGGAGGAGGAAGTGGCGCGACTCCACGACGAGCCCGCCGCCCCCTTTTACGTTCCTTTGTTGTGTTGTGACGGTGAGGCGACTTAACGCACGAGATTTACAACACCAGCACCACCCCCCCCCCCCCCATACCCCCCCAAACCATCCCATGGAGGCTAATGAAAGTGGGCACATGAGAGAGAGGGGGGGGGGACACGAAGACGAGAGGGTGATGGTGATGGTGGTGGGGGTGCTTGGTAGCTTCAAAATGGTGTGGCGTGCTGGGACAACGACGAGACTAAAATGTCATCTTAACCGTTGAACTGCAGAACACGACGAGAGTTGAATACATTGCGGTGTTCCCGGTGCACGCATTGGCAGCCTCCAGTAGGAGGATGTCGCCGTAGGGTTGCAATGACGCCACCGCCCCTCCACACACACACAGACACACACACACACACACACACACACACACACACACACACACACACACACACACACCACACACACACACACACACACACACACACACACACACACACACACACACACACACACACAATCTCCTGTTTATCTTTTTCTTCTTCTTTTTCTTTTTTTTCCTCCAGCACATGAAGTGCACTCCGAGAAATGTCAGATTTAAGCTGAGGCTAATACCGCACACACCATCAGTTAATGAATCTGCTTAATTAATCCACGCCCCGCAGCATTGTCGGAGGCTCCGGGTCGCTCCGAGCGATCTGAAGAGCTACTGTCTCTAAAGTAACCGGATGGGGGGGGATAGGAGCTGGAGAGTGGTGGAGGTGGTGGTGGTGGTGGTGTGGAAAAGTTTACTGCAACACCGCACGTTGCCATTGCAGTCGGTGAAAGCCAGCAGAAGAAGAGTTTCGCAGAGTATCTGGGTGAGAGGTGGAAAGGTTTGGTGCAACACCATCAGCTTGTGGCCGGAAGACACAGGGGTGGTCGGGTGGAGCAGAGCAGCACACAACAAGCCGCGGTATCCCTCTGATGTTGACCATCAACACCACCACCACCACCACCACAAATCAACACGTCCACCACCACCCTCACCCCCACCACCGCTGTGATCAGCACCTCATGAAATATCTACACTCTCCTGCTCCATCTTTTAAAAGGGTGAAGGAGGGGAGATGCACAGAGGGAGGAGGCCTTGTGTGTGTGTGTGGGTGTGTGCGCACACACACACACACACACACACACACACACACACAACACACACACACACAAGGCCTATGCATCTTGGTGCTCAGTTTGGCTGTCAAGGATACGGGTGAGCAAGGGGGGGGGGGGGGGCGGGGGCGGAGAGTGAGTGAGCGAGCGAGGTAGAAAGATAATGACAGAGAGCAAAGGAGAGAGGGCAAATGAGACAAAATGAGAGGCAGAGGTATGGTGGGAGGGGGAGAAAGAGAAAAAGAGAGAATAGGGGGTGGGTGGGCGGTAAAGAGACTAAGATTGGGAGAAAGAGAAAGACAGTGAGAGAGTGAGAGAGAGAGAGAGAATAGGGGGTGGGTGGGTGGGTGGTAAAGAGACTAAGATTGGGAGAAAGAGAAAGACAGTGAGAGAGACAGAGAGACACAGAGACAGACAGACAGACAGACAGACAGACAGACAGACAGAGAGAAGAGACAGAGAGAGAGAGAGAGAGAGAAGAGAGAGAGAGAGAGAGAGAGAGAGAGACTGAATTCTGGGGCACACAGGCCCATGAGTCAGTCAATCTGGTCTGGTCCGAGGAGGGCTGTCGGGAGGGGAGGACGGTGTGGAGTGGGGAGGTGGGTGAGTGTGTGTGTGTGTGTGTGTGTGTGTGTGTGTGTTGGGGTGGGTTGGGGAGGGTCGGGGGTCCTGGGAGGGCTGATTAGACGGATGCTCTCCCATCATCCATCTCGACAGGCTGGCGAAAATTGGCTAGCCCCCTCGAAGGGTAGAGTTCACGGGAGGGGGGTGTGTGTGTGTGTGTGTGTGTGTGTGTGTGTGTGTGTGTGTGTGTGTGTGTGTGTGTGTGTGTGTGTGGAGTGGATTATGTGGAGTGGGGCGCTGGATACCTGTCACAGCCTTTGGTCTGTTTCAGGATCTCAGCAGCAAATTAATAAAATATCCTCCCTGCTTCCCTTTGCCTGCCGAGGCTGCTCTCCCTCCAGCACCCCCCCCCTCCCTCCCGCACCGCCACGGCTCCCAGCTTGCACCGCGACCTTTGACCTGCCCTATCCTCGACTACTGTGAGAGATGAAGAAGCCCAGGTAGTCCGAGCGTGGGCCATAGTGTCAGAGAGAGATAGCGAGAGAGGGAGAGAGACAGTGGTGGAGAAACTTAAGAGGGAAAGACAGAGAGAGAGACAGAGGGTGGGAGAAAGAGACATGGAGAGAGAGAGGGGGAGAGAGAGAGAGAGAGAGAGAGAGAGAGAGAGAGAGAGAGAGAGAGAGAGAGACTACACTCTTCTCACTGCTGGAAGACAGCTCCACTTCAGACGGACTGACAAACCACTGCCCTCGTGTCAGGGAGACATTTTTGAAGTGTGAGTTTGCCTCTGTGTCTGCATGTGTGTGTGTGTGTGTGTGTGTGCGCACACACACCATCACCGGGGGCCGACTTAAGAGCACGGCTCAGGTGTACGACGCAGCATAACGACCGTGTGTGTGTGTGTCTGTGTCCCCCACCCATCCCCCACCTCCCCCCCGCCGCCAGCCAGCCAGCCAGCTCAACCCGACTCTCCTTTGTTAACGTGTGGGTGGTGGCAACATCGCGTCATCGGCTCCCCCCCCCCCCCCGCCATAGAGGGGTGGGGGGGAAGGGGGAGGGGCGCAGAGAGATGATCACTAGACAGCCATCCCAGGGTTATGTGAGGATGCTCGCGGGTACGTGTACAACCCCAGCGTTACAGGAAGGAGAAAAAAAACAAAACACCACCACCACTGTGCGAACCAAAGAGAGGCGGGTGTGCGAGATCAAGATCGCGACGGAGGCGGCGAGGCCTTGGTGCGAATGCGACGAGACGACTCGCAGAGGAGGAACCGCCTCCGCCTGTTAATCTGCGACACACCTCTTCGGTGGAGGTGGAGAAGGTGGTGAAGGTGAAGGAGGTGGTGGAGGAGGTGGTGGTGGTGATGGAGTCCAGAGCTGCTTTATTCATGGCTGCCCGTGCGCAAATGACCAGCAGATAATCACCACGCTCACCTTCCTCCCGGCGCACAAGCACACACACGCACACACACACACACATACACACACAGGCTATTTACACACTGCATCTCAATATGAAAACCCCAGCATGCACTGCACTGCACTGCACTGGGGCTGCTCGGCCCCGGATAGATTGGCCTTCGTGGCCGCTCGTGTCTTAACGCCTAAAACACCCCCCCCCCCCCCCCCTCGATTTGCATATTCAAAAGAGTGCGTTCGCTGTTCGTGAGCGGAGTTATTTCTTTAGTTTGCGGGGCCTGTGTTTCATCCTCCTTGTGCTTAGTAACGGCAAAGGGTAGGTTTCAGCGATGCAGTTTAAAGAGAGTGGTTAGAGGACTCCCAGTTTGATGTTTCAGTTGCACAATGCAATAGAAAGCGAGGCGGGGTGGTGCAGAGAACAAAAAAAAACAAAAAACGATCTGGATATGAGAAAAGTGCTATGTGTAAAGGTACGGTATCCCCCAGGGGACAAACAGCGCCGCATGGAAACACCGCCACACTAATATAATAAGGTCTGTTTCATTTTTTCAGGTTCTCGGAGGACCGGGGGAAAGAGATTGCTAGAAAATGGATTATCTCTCGAAACATTGCGAGTTCATAAGTCCAACTACTAACTTTGTTGAAGGGCAGATATGGCGTCGCCGGGGACAGAGCTCATATTTAGCCACGGGGCCTCCTCTGCGATTAGGAACGGGAGCGATGCAGCGAGCAGACCCACTGAAGTCTCAGTGTGCGTGTGTGAGTGTGCGTGTGTGTGTGTGTGTGTGTGTTTCCTTCCTTTGCATTGCATGTAATTACCTCTTCAAATACCAACATACCACTAATCCTTCTAATTCCCGATATTTTAGTGCTCTGTTGGTCTAATAAGCAAATCAAATCATATCGGCACATCGCAAATTAGTTTTGGCCAAGCGGACGACGGTGTAATTCCTTCTGAGGCGGCACTACCAGCAGGGATGCGTGTGTGTGTGTGTGTGTGTGTGGGTGTGGGGGGATGTGTTGTGTGGGGGTGTGGGGGAGAGATCCCGGATGAGGAGCCATCTGTGGTGTGTGTTGTGAGTTTTGTGGGGGTTTATATTTTTTAATGGTGGTAGTGGTAGTGGTGGGTTAAGTGGGTCCGGACCCCACGGTGTTGTGGAGTCTGCGCCCCCCCCGGCTCACCTGTAACTCCGTCTGGAAGAAGAACTTCTGCGGACACTGGGAGCAGTCGTAGATCTTGTCCTCCTGGCCGTGCGCCGAGAAGATGTGTTGCTGCAGCTTACTGGCCTGGACGAACACTGTGCACCGTACACACACGCGCACACACACACACACACACACACACACACACACACAGACACACACACAGACAGAGAAGAGGAACAGCGTGAGATGGTTTATTCGCTCTTTTCAGTTTTCACGTTTTACTTTTTAAATTTTTAATCGAAAACGTAAAACCTTCTGAATTCCGACCGTTCTTCATTGTAAGAGGGCTATAATACAGCTGCTCTGTCATCACCGTGCGCAGACACTCTTGTTTCTCATGAAATTCTCCTCTTCGCTGTTGCCTGCCTGCCCGGCGCGGGGGCGGCTGCAATTCACATCGTTTACCACCGGAGGCTCCGAGTCAAACGGCACTGAAACCCGGCCCCCCGATTATGATCTCGTCGACGTGCTCTCAGCCGTGAAATATCATCATCAAAAATGAGCGGCATCGTTCACATTTTGGCCGGATGTTGTCTCCAGAAGCTCTAACCGAGAGTGGACGTTTCTACCGTGCGACGGCTCGTCAACCGCACCGCGCTTTGGGAATAATGAGGGTCTTTATTTAGCACCGCTGTGGGGACAACCAGCCAGAAAATAAACAAGAAGGGGAAATTGGCATGGCTTCAAGTGCAAAACATGGCCTCCATTAGTCTACATCGCTAATTATATTGACAATATAAATATTCATGGTGCTGGGCTACTTATGCACGCAGACTCTCTCTCTCTCTGTGGCTACAGTCGCCGCTCTCACATAAACACATGCGCGACTTGCCTTGGCACTTAAAAACATATAGCATGCATTTGTGCTTTCATTAGCGGCGTGGTCCACACCGCCGCAGCCCTAAAGGAGGGACGCGCGGAGTGTGTGTGTGTGCGCGCGCGTGTGTGTGTCTGAGCGTCTGTGCTCCAAGTGTGTGTATGTGCCCTTGTGTGTGTGTGTGTGTGTGTGTGTGTGCATCTGCGTTCTCCAAGGAGCACTTCAAACATGCCGTTTGTTATGCCAGACCCCTGTGCTTTAAGGACGCCTGTCTAATCTCAAAGGTCTGGATGCTCTGGAAAAGTTACCATGTTGGGGGGGGGTGGTTCATTTGAATTTCTTACGTCTCAAAATAACTTTTCTTCTAATGCATGCACCGTTAGGGCCACAGGGAGAAGAGGAGGAGAGGAGGAAGAGGAAGAAGAAGAAGAAGCAGGAGAGGGGGGGGGGGGGGGGAAGCACAGAGGCACAAAAGGTGAGGAGAGGTGTCTGTTAGAGAGATCACTTTGGGGTCGCTGTGGACCCCCCTCCTCCCTCCCACCTCCACACCCCCCGGCCCCTGGAGGCCCCCGCCCCCACCCACCCACCACCGTACCGCACCCCCCACCATCTCTCTCCCAGACATTAACTCGTCCCAATTTGACAGAGAGAAACCTGGGAGAGCTGACATGAATTATTGAGCTCCGTACGCTTGAGGTTCACTTTGCTCTCCTTGAACGGATGGAGGCCCTGACTCCGCCCCTGACCCCAGAAAATACCAGAGAAACGCACCACTGCCGCCGCCGCCGATGCAATCCGGCGGGCGGCAGCCAAACTGCAGAGAGGGAGAGAGAGAGAGAGAGAGAGAGAGAGAGAGAGAGAGAGAGAGAGAGAGAGAGAGAGAGAGAGAGAGAGAGACGGCGGTGCTAGCAGACTGCTAATGTCAGGACGGCAGATGCTGGGGGGGTGGCGGAGCAGGGGTGCGGTGGGGGGACGTGGCAACGTGTTAACCAGGATATGAACAAACCTCCTCCACTAATGAACAAACAATAACTCCACGGTCCATTTCTGAAACTAATGACCACGACAATGCAATGATGATGATAAAAAAAACTAAACGGAAGAGAAAAAAACCAAAACGTAATGGTGAATAGATTGCGATGCAGTTAGACGCTAAATGTTTACCTCGCCGTGTGCACATTTTCGAGTCGGCTCCGCCAGCCCAACGAAAGACAGAGGACGCACTATAGCGCTCTGGTTCTGCGGGCCGGTTTCCTTTCTTTCTCTCCCTCTCTTTCTTTCTCTCTGTTCCACACGCGTAACACACCGGGCAGAATCCGGTTCCGCCAACCGCAGGAATCCTTCATCAAGTCATCGGGTAGACAAGGCGGTAAAAAACTAACTCAATACGGGCAAAAATAAAAATGAATTTGCGACTGGGGGGGGGTGGGGGGCTTTCCAATGCTGTGCGATAGGCCCCTGCATACCACGGCGACGTCAGGTGAGCCGCGTCTTCCTGCTTGTTTCTGCTTGTGTAGCCGATGCCGCGGCTAACGAGGGCCAAGCACCCGTCCGCGGGAATGACAATCTATTCCGAACGTTGCATGACTTCATTCTGTGAGTGTATTACGGGGGCCCGCCGCGGCTGAAAGCATCGCAGGCATGCTGCCAGGGCGTTAAATGCCCACTTCCCCCCCCCCCCCCCCCGTAAACAACGCGGTGGATTTATGAAGACACGTATATAGAGGACGCTATAAATTTGCACGCGATCAACATTCTCTTGATGTGTTTTTTTTTACCCCGAGCTTTAACACCTCTGCACCGGTTGTTTACTTTCAAGGTTTGACCTTTATTTACCGCCGGCAAAATGACACACACCTACTCGCCGTGTGTGCAGACACACGCATACACACACACACATACACACACGCGTGCGCGTGCGTGCACGGTGTGAGGCGATGCGATTGAGGTACATTTCAATTAACGGCACCACCGTTTGAAGGGCGCGCCTATGACGTGATCCAACCTTATTGACCCGGGCTTCAGAGTAAGAAAAAAAACAAAACCCAAGCCGACATGGCTACGGTTACCATCGTCAAAGAACCACGTCCGTCCCTCGGGGGGTGGAGGCGAGGATACAGGAGGGGGGAAAAAGAATAAGAATAATCCTAAAGCTGAAAAAAAACTAAAACAAACAACAGGATCAGCAGCGGGTCATTGTCGGCGCTCCCTGTTGAGAATGAGAGAGAATAAGAAAAGCGGGCCGAGAGAGATAGAGATAGCGCAGGAGAGGGGGAGAGAGAGAGAGAGAGAGAGAGAGAGAGAGAGAGAGAGAGACGCACAGAGAGAGTGGCATGGAGGGGGGGAGAGAGGGGAACTTTGTGGAGTTTGTTGGCTGTGGAGCCAAGCGGAGAGGCGGGCTGAGCCGGACGTCGGGGGGTGTCAGGGTAAGGGGGCTAAGGGGCCAAGGTCTCCTCGCTGTGGGGGATATTAAGCCCTCTGATTAGATCTCAGGGGCCGCCCGTGGCAGACGTCTCCTTTACCACGGGCCCCGGCTCATCTTTATTTTGGCAGGGGTGGTGTCTCTGCAGGCAGCACTGCACCAATACCAAAGCTGTTTGTGGAAGGAAAAAGGAGAAATAAAATAATAAAGTTTATCCTTACTCTCTCTCTCCTCACTCCCCCACCCCTTTCCCCTGTTCATTTATTTATTTGTCTCGCCTGCATGCGGTTCGTTTTCTGTCTAATCCAGGAGTTCACAATGCAGAGGGTAAGACACACACACACACACACACACACACACACACACACACACACACACACACACACACACACACACACACACACACACACACACACCACACACACACACACACACACACACACAGGCCTAACAGCGATCCAGGAGTTGTAATGTAAGTACCGCTACGGGTCCTAATTAGGTCTTTTTTTTTTTTTTTTTACTTTGTTCGGATGCTTTAGCAGTAGTCGGAAGCGATTAATTGAATTGAATCAAACAAATTGAATGCGAATCGCTGGCGCAAACTTTTGTTTTGAGATCGCACTCCCCGAGAACGAGGTGTTGCGCCGCGCCGACGCAAACATCTAATTAAAGCTAACACCATATCTGTCATCCTCTGGTGGGTCTCCAGGAGCCAGAGCATCCAGGAGTTTAGCGACATGCTATCGCATGCTGTGACTTAAGTGAAGAAGAAGACAGAAAAAAAACACACACACACACACTTTTTTCACGCTTTTGTGTGCACGCACACGCACACACACACACACACACACACACACGCACACACACACGGAATGTCACAACTTTCATCAGGTACACTTTTTGGGGGTTTTGTTTGTCTTAAGCACATACTCCCAATCACCATTTCCAAACCATGCTCTCTCTCTCTCTCACTCTCTCTCTCGCTCTCTCTCTCTCTCTCTGTTTCTCTCTCTCTCTGTGTTTCTCTCTCTCTCTGTGTCTCTCGGCGGCTCCTAAGGGTGCGAGCAGACACTTCTAGCTGCAGGCTTCCCCACTTCTGAAATCTGTCAAATGTGTCCTTGGAGAGCCCGCCTCCCTCTCATCATCCAGGGGCTTATGGACCTTGCTCCTCCACTCCCATTTACCCTTCCTACCTCCTCGCTGCAGCGCGCTCTCCTCCTCCCCCACTACCCCGCTTTCATCTCCCATCCAAAAAACTTGCCAGTCGCATAAAACCCGCACCACCACCACCCCCACATCCGCTCTCCCTAAACACACCCCACCCGCCCCCCCACTCCCTCCCTCCCCACCCACCCTCCCTCCCTCTCTTCTTCCTCAGTTTTGCCACAAAAGTTTGTGTCTCCTTTTCTCCTCCATTTTCGACTCTCCCCTTTTTTCCTTGCTACGTAACTCTACTTAACCTCTCTCTCTGTCTCCATCTATCTCTCTCTGTATCTCTCCCTCTCTGCATCTCTCTCTCTCTCTCTCTCTCTCTCTGCTTTTCCTGTTAGCAAACTGTCCTCTCTCGGCCTCTCAGCTTCACCTGGGATCGTGGATAATCGGGCGAGTCAAAGAATGACAAAGTTTGAGGTCACGGTGAGTGAAGGGAGCCTAAAAGCGTGGACATCGACAGGGGGATTGTGAGTATTTTTTCCTCTGTAATCTAAGGGATAACCTTGCCTGGGCGACGGCGGACCGCCATCAACACACACCGGGCCATTTTTTCCCCCCCCCCTCAAACTCATATTTATTACACTTGATGACGCAGACGTCACCCCTTCATTACCATTCCAATGTAGTTGGTTAATTAAAACGACCGGCGTGAAAAATTACACACAATAAGCAATTAACGGAGTGTTCGTGACACGTGGCGTCGGGGAAAAGAAACGTGATAGCATAATTAGCTCTGTGTCAAAAATATATATATTACATCATATTGCGCAAGATGCGACGTACAGAGCAAGAAATCCACATCGGAATATATCTTGTATACCGTATATATATACGATGTACCATGAATGGATTGCTATTTAGACGCGACTCAACCTGATAAAGTGTGTATGTGTATTCCTGTGGCCTGGAGTCTGTCTGTCCCCTGAATCTCCAACAGAGGGAGGCCTTGTTAGACCACCCGCCTGCTCAACACATCCAACCTCCTTTACCTCCTCTACCTGTCTGTCTGCCCTTTTGCCATCTGCCTGTCTGTATTTCTGTTTCTGTAGGTCTCTCTGTCTGTATTTATCTCTCTTGTCTGTCTCTCTGTCTGTCTCTGTGTCTGCCTGTCTCTCTCTGTCTGCCTGTCTGTATTTCTGTTTCTGTCTGTATTTCTCTCTCTGTCTGCCTGTCTGTATTTCTCTCTCTGTCTGTCTCTGTCTGCCTGTCTGTATTTCTCTCTGTCTGCCTGTCTGTATTTCTCTCTGTCTGCCTGTCTGCATTTCTCTTTCTGTCTGTCTCTCTGTTTGCCTGTCTGTATTTCTGTTTCTGTCTGTCTCTCTGTTTGCCTGTCTGTATTTCTGTTTCTGTCTGTCTCTCTGGCCGCCTGTCTGTATTTCTCTCTCTGTCTGTCTCTCTGTTTGCCTGTCTGTATTTCTCTCTCTGTCTGCCTGTCTGTATTTCTGTTTCTGTCTGTCTCTCTGTCCGCCTGTCTGTATGTCTCTCTCTCCGTCTGCCTGCCTGCCTCTTATGTGATTACTTTCCTGAGGGTCTGTTTTCCCTCCCTCCCCGCCTCCCTCTCCTCCCTCCCTCCCTCCCTCCCTCTAGCGGGGTGATCAATATGGGTGCAGAGGGAGCGTGCGGCAGGGTGGGGTGGACCTGTCTGTCAAAGCGGGCGGTAGAAAATGAAAGCTCAGATGACGGAGGCATGCTCTGTATATTAAACGGCCAGACGCCCACCGGTCTACGGGAGGTGGCTGTGTAGCGGGGTTAGCGGGATATAGCAACCATGCCGTGGTTAAGAGGTAAGCCCGACGCATTGAGGAGGAGGATGGACACTCGGGGGTAGGGAGGCATGGGCGATGATGTTGTGAGTGATGATGTGCTATAGATGATGATGATTATGATGATGACGATGAGCTCAACAAAAGAGAAAAAAGAACATTGTAGAATTGCATAATTCCTCCCCCAGAGAGAATGTCGTCTGACACAAGTGGAGTCGAATTGAATCCAAGAACGTGAGAAAATGAAAGAAAGAAGTGGGGGGGAAAAAAAGCAAAAAAAAAACACAGCAACACAGCAAAAATACAACAACACACGGAGCAGGGCGGAATCGCACTACAAAAGTGCGCTGAGGGAGGAGAGAAGTAGCCGGGGAAGGGGGAGAGAGAGAAGGAGCGAAGAAGAGCCGAAGTTAACGACTTTGCAGATTTCATTAAAGAGATAGTTAACCCTGTTGACACTGAAGGAGGCCGCGGTGCTCTCTGGAGGCGCCTGGTCCTTCCACCTCCACGCACAGAGACAGATGAGATCATTACAGCTATCAGCACCACCGCCATCCACAATTAGCACATCTCCCTTCCTCCAACCCCTTAGACCTCACTAGCTCCCCCACCACCACCACCGCCCCCCACACACCCCGCCATCACCACTACCCCGTGCACCACCATTACTACCACCACCTCCACCTCCACAACTACTTCGTCCATCTCCACCACCACCCACCCATCAACACCAATACACCAACCCTTGCCCGTCGTCCTCCTCCTCCTCCCCAACTTACTACAACCTTTGCATGCAGCCTTTCTGTGTGTGTGTGTGTGTGTGTGTCTCTCTCTCTCTCTCTAAATATATACACATCAGGGGCACGAAGCAAGAAGGTCCTGGGATCGATTCCCGCCTTGGGCGCTATTGACTCTGGGGTGCCCAGGTGGGTTATCTCCTGGCCTTTCTGTGTGGAGTTTGCATGTTCTCCCCGTGCTCCGCAACAGTAAGCAAGCCCCAGGTTAAAAACATGTGAAGAATCCGCTCTCCTAGTCCTGTCGCCTGACCCAAGACTGTGGACACAAGACCCGGAGGCTGCTTGGTCCCGGGCGCCGACGTAAAGGGCTTCCCACTTGCTCCTGGGCTGAACCCTTGGAGGGGCAGCATTACACAGGATGGCGTCAAATTGCAGAGGACTACAGTTTCCCGCGGGTCACCCTCCTCTCAATTTAAAAAAAAATCACTGTCCCTGCACACAGCACTCAGCTTGGGCCGAGCCACCTGCCCGATGTCTCCCCAACTCATTCAGTACACTGTTTACCCTTTTACAACATGCGGGGGGGGAAAAAGACCACCTTAGAATGTAAATGGTTGGTGTGGTGAGAAGAGAGAGAGAGAGAGAGAGAGAGAGAGAGAGAGAGAGAGAGAGAGAGAGAGAGAGAGAGAGAGAGAGAGAGAGAGATGTGTGGGGACATGGGTACATGTGTATATCAAGTACATTATCACATTCAAATGCATTCGTTGAATAATTCTCACACACACACACCTGTGAAGCAGACAGGACACTTGAAGGTTCCTCCCATGCCCTCGAAGCTGTGCTCGATCAGGTGACACTGCAGCTTGGCCGGGGAGTCGAAGGACTGGCTGCAGAGCTTACACTCGTGGTTCAGACCCTCCTCTGCACATACGACACACACAGAAAAACACAGATCACATTAAAAAGGGAGATGATGATCAAAAAATGATAATACAAAGAGAGATAATAGTGATGCATAAATAGCAGAGGAACAAACTCAGTGGGCTTCTATCACATTTAATTTAACTTTGTGGAAAAAAACCCCCCCAAAACTGCCTGTGACTTTCAGGAAATAAGAAATAAGGGAAATAAGACAATGTGTGATCCGTTCCCATCAGGCATAAATTGGATGACCAGTGGGGGTCCTAATTGCACAGATGAGGTCTTGCACTTTGAACACGGTGAGCATAGTCGTTTTGATTAACTTACATGCAAAAAATAATTTATTCTTGGTGTAGGCTAATGGATGCAGACGAGAGGCAAAGTAAAAATTCAGGAAAAACATTTTTGCCAGTACATCAAAGTAAACGAAGAGCCCACAAAGTAGGGTAACATTTCACACGGTCCATTATTAAAATGGTACTCTCTCTCTCTTTTTTTTTTTTAAAGACTAAATTATATCGCTGAGGGAAGTTTGCCGCCCAACAATAACAACGACAATTCCTCAGCTCCTTCTTTAAAGGTCACCAGCGCGGCTGCCAAACACACTGTCAATAAAACAAAAAAAACACATAAATCCGTATGTCAGCGTTTATTAACAAAGTGAGACTACACCTGTGCCAGGAGACAAAAAAAAAATAATAAAAGAGTCTCAGTCTACAGTCTACGTCCGTGGGCATTAGAATTCCAAAGGCATCAATCTCGGTGCCATTAGTACTACGTCAGCCTGGGCACATTGATAGCTCAAACAAATGGGCGTTCAGACGGTGCACCCCCCCCCCCCCCCGCCGCCTCCTCCTCCTCCTCCTCCCCCTCACAACGATCCGCTGACTCAGACTTCCGCACAACTGCCCATCTCCGGCGTGTCGATAAAGACGAAGGGAAAGCCAATGCACTCTGCCACCGGGACCGGGCCCGTGCTTCATCAACGTCTTGCGCCAAGGCGAGGCATGCCTCCGGTGCCAGATGGATGGGGTGGTCGGTGGTGATGGCGGGGGCGGGCGGGCGGGCGGGGCTGGGGGTAGCGGTTAAACCTCTGGGGACCCATTGACGCACCCCCCCCCCCCCTCCCTTGGTCAGCACAGTCCAGCGATCACGCCATCGGCCCTGCTAGGTAGGTACCCGGGGGCCCTGTTCCCACTGAACGGCGCCCAAGCAGCTGTGGACCCCCCCCTCCGCCCCCCCCTCCCTGACTGGAGGCCTGGACTAAATGGGCTATGGCCGAACCTGGCAGGCAAGATGGCCGAACCTGGCAGGCAAGCACGGCAACGCCGCGAGACAACAATAGAGAGGGTTGGAGTGGAGTGCGGGCAGTTCGTGCGGATGGGTCTCAGTACCAGCCAGGCTTCACGCACTTTCCATTTCCCCACTACCCCCCCCCCCCCACCACCCTGCTCGCTTGCTAGCTAGCTAGCTCGCTATATGTGTGTGAGTGTGAGTGTGTGTGTGCGTGTGTGTTGTGTGTTTTGTCTTTAATAGTCACGGTTTGTATGCAAAACCGTTGCCTCGCATAAAGAAGACAGACGACGGCGGTTGCGCTCGACTGAGAACTGCAAAACCAATGTCAATGGGTGATTTTCTGATGCCTATTGTGTATAAAGTTTGTATCGTTTAGACACACGGGGGAATATCGTGTGCTTCTGACTGTACCAAACGACTCGACACGACTCTCGGGGAGGCCCATATCAATTTAGGTGAGGTTGGAAAAAAATACAAATGCAATATTTTGTTATATCGTCACGTGTTTGTTGGTTTGCCTGAGCCAAAGTCAAGTAAAGGAAGAGTAAAAAAGGAAAGAAAAGAGAGAGAGAGGGGGGGGAGACAGAGACGGGGGGGAGACAGACATACATCTCCCACAGCGCCAAGAGAAACAGCAGGGGGCGGGGGACGGGGGGTGGATATATTAAACATGCTGGTCCAATATATTTCCACATGTTCCTTTAAGACCCCTGTTCCCCCCCCCCCCACCCACCCTATAAACCTCAACATATGGAATTGTACCATCACCCCTGGTTACCTTGGCTGTGCGCTAAACAAACCCGGGAGGCGCGGCGGGGGAGCCACGCTGCTCGCTCACCGGGCGAGAGAGAGAGAGAGAGAGAGAGAGAGCATGCACACCACCACCACCACCAACACCACCACCACACGCACGTACACATGTATAGCTTACGAAGCACACAGGAAAGGATGGAGCCCACACACCCCCCACCCACCGCCCCACTCACCTCCCAGGACCACAACTCTGAGTGAATCCCGCAGACGCTTTGAACCCTCCCCCCCTTTACACGCGACTAGATGCGTTATGGGAGACAGAAAAAAAGAGAAAGAGAGCGGGAAAGTGGAGAGGGGAGGGGATGAAGAGGAGGAGGAGGAGGGAGGAGGTTCTCGTCTGTGCGAGAGGGCGTTGTCCTGATCAGCGGCGGCGGCGGCGGCGGAGCGCTGATCAAAGCATTTGTGTTATTTCTTCTTCTCCTCCTCCTCTCGGCGTAGCGCACGTGCGCCGGGGTGTTGCGTTGCGGCGAGGTCAGCCGCGCAGAGACACGAGTTCACAGATCACTTCCTGAGCCATATGGGCGCCGCTCACCTGACCCCCCGTCCCACCCCCCACCCCCCCCCACGCTCTGCGCACTCCCTACCGAGTCCTGGTGCTTCATTATGCGGGGGGAACGTCGCACCTGCCCGTCTGACCTTGCATGCGCGGTGTGTGTGTGTCTCTGTGAGCGTGTGTGTGTGTGCAGGTGAACAGTTTGTGTGTGCGCATGTCACGTGGTACACGTACGCACGCGCATGTGTATTTGTCGTGCTCTTGTTGTGCTGTTGTGTCTGTCTGCAGAGGGAGAAAGGCGGAGAGAGAGAGAGAGAGAGAGAGAGACAGAGAGATTGGACTACTGCAGGTCCATTTTGTTGACGGCCAGTGCCATGCAGCAGCCAGCTAGGCCCGGGCACCGCCAGCTCCAGACATGGTGGAGCTGCAAGCGGTGGGATCATGGCAGCTGCCCGCCCCTCAGCTCCAGCAGCGCCGGGGGAGGAGGAAGCCGCCCAGTAGCAGCAGCAGCAGCAGCAGCAGCAGCAGCAATGCCCGCCCGCCCGCCTCCCTCCATCCCCTCCATCCCTCCCTATAGCTCCCTCCCTGGGCTGAGGTCACTTCCCGTTGCTCCCCACAGACACTGCTCCTGGGCTGGCCAATCAGCACAAGCCCCCCCCCACCCTAACCCCCCGAACCCCACCCCCACAACCCCTCTCTTGCGCATGGAGCACAGACTCTGGATATAGTTACAGGGCCACAGGGGACCCGCCAGGCCTCCATTTCCCCCTCTCTTCTCCCACTCTCCCTCCCTCTTTCTTTCCTTTCCCCTCACTCCTTCACTCACTCACTCCACCCACCCACCCACCCTGTCTCTCTCTCTCCCTCTCTCTCTCCCCCTCTCTCTCATTGGCCTGTCTCTGGAGCAATGCCACCGCCCTGTCCCTCTGCGCGCACACACGCGCACACACACACACACACACACACACGCACACACACACACACACAAAAGGAGGCTAGGAATCCTTCAGATGAGCACGGCTCCTGCTCCTGCTCCCTCTAAGCATCCCTGACACCAGCAAAGCCAGCCCATCTGCATATCCGCAGGGCCCTGCCTTCCTGTGGCTCATGGTTTATGTATTTCACAGCTCCTTAAAGCACAAACGCCTAATATCTCTCCCATGCGGAGAATAAGCGAGAGTGACGGAAAGAGGGGGAAAAAAGAAAGACAGGAAGAAAAAACAGAATGCTCTTGGTGTGTTGGGGTTTTTATTTGTTGTTGTTGTTTTTCTTTTTTTTTCTAACTTTTTATTTATTGATTTGTTTATTTTGTTGGCCGGGTTTTTTTTGTTGTTTTCGTCATTCGTCACTCAAGGTTGTTGGGGACACCTGGCCTGTCGGCGGTGGCGGCGATGTAGTGAACTAACGTTTAGAGAGACATTCAGGGTGTGTGTGTGTGTGTGTGGACGGAGCTCCAAACACACTCTGAATGTGTGTGTGTGTGTGTGTTACACAGAGGGATACAGTGGTCCCACACACACACCACACACAACGCTTCACTGTGTGCAGGAAGGGAATGACTGAAGGTTTCCTACAACACTTGGCTAACCGTGTGTGTACTGTAAGTGTACTGGGCATTGGCCCTACTTAATTAAAAACAACCCCCTCCTCCCAGCTTACCACCACGACCCCTCTTCCCAACCTGTCTCACACACACACACACACACACACACACACACACACACACACACACACACACACACACACACACACACACACACCTACGTAGTATTTAAACAATGCATCCGAGGGGCTGATAAAGTGAGCGTCTAGTCTACCGTGCCTTTTTCGGGAACAGAAACAACAACAGCACCGCGACGCTGAGATTTAGCCTCCTCTCCGGGCCGCCCCCTTGACGCCTCTCTCTCTCTCCCTCTCTCTCCAACACACTCTCTCTCTCTCTCTCTCTCCAACACACTCTCTCTCTCTCTTAAAAGGGACCCATGATGACAGCCAGCCAGCCAGCCAGCCAGCCAGTCGCGGCCAGAGCACCCCACACTCTAACTAAATGATATTAAGGACATCAATCAGGGCCCGTCCTCCACCAGAGTAATGACTAAACAAGCAGGGAAAACAAATTGAGAACGCTGAGGAGAGGAAGAGGAGGTGGCGGCGAGCTCGGTGGCTTCGTCGTGACGTGGGCACAGGGTCGGAAATGGACACGACGACAGCACACCGCGATGTGTGTGTGTGTCTGTGCGTGGCGCCATTCACGCGGTTTCCCTCGTCGTGTCCGCGTGTGTTTTCCTGCCACGGAGACCGCGTTCCGTTGCCTTGTTGTTTTTTTTCGAAACGCAAAAAAGCCAGCAAAACACGAGACAAAAAAAACGAGAAGGAAGAAACCCCCCCGCACCCCCCCCGTGCCCCGGGCGACCACTATTTTCCAATCCTGCCTCTGTCTAATAACGCTCAGCCCGACGGTACGCTTGTATGTCAATAAGCCAAATACGATTGGTTTTCTGGTGCACCCGCTGCATTCCCATCCAGTGCGCTATGGGAGCGGGGCTGGTGGCACAGCGGAGAGCTTCGGGCACGCGCACAGCAGGTGGCCTTACTTTCCCCTCTTCTCCATGGGAACTATCCATTAACAGATAATGGGGGAGAAATCAGAGTGATTAAGGCCCAGGGAATTATGGATGAATACAAATTGACTCCACCGCTACCGCCGCCGCGTGTGTGCACGTGTGCGTTTTTGCACGTGTGTGCGTGTGTGTGCGCGTGTGCGTGTGTGTGTGTGTGTGTGTGTGTGTGTGCTCTCCTGAGATGGAGGCCCACCTCACGAGGAACCAACTAATTTCAGATGTACTTTAAGGTCCATTAATGTCTTGGAAAAGGGAAAGCATGGATGGAGAGGTGGGGGATTGGGTGGGAGGGAGGGAGGGAGGGGGGGTGATGGAGGTAGGTAAGGGGATGTGGGGGGTGGGCTCTCAGGGATGGACTCCCCCTGGAACGAGCCTGATTGGAGAGCGGACGCCCGGGGCCAAACATAACTAATAATTCTCGCCTTCGCAGTTTGAGAGGAGAGGAGACGGGAGGACTGGAGCACGGAATGCAAGAAATTAAAGTGTGAGATTTAATCACGCCGCCCAGGAAATCCATCCCTCCCGCTCTCTTTCTCTCGCTCTCTGTATCTCTCTCCATTTCTCTCTCTCTCTCTCTCTCTCTCTCTCTCTCTCTCGATTCAATCGGAAAAAGTTGCCGTCATGAGTGACTACGTTCAAAAGCCCCGATTAGGCGCTAGTTTTATAATATACCGTCACTGACCTAACGAGACACAACAAAATGGCCACACGTTGAGCGGAGTGAAGGAGGGTGGAGTGGGGGGATATATTCAAGATGGTCCGGTTCCCCACCACCAGAGAGCCAGGAGAAGGAAAGAAAAAATGAAAAACACAACACGACATGACACGATACGTGGCGACCAAGGGACCACAGACCCCGTGTCGGGGTCCCGGGATCGTAGTGCACGCCTGACGTGCGCTGCCCTCCCTACGTGGGGGACGGGAAGGGGGAGGAGGAGAGGGACGGGTTGAGGGTGAGAGTGTTGGGCTGTGACATGATGTCAGCGCAGGAGTCGCCTTAGCGTGGCGAGAGAGAGAGAGAGAGAGAGAGAGAGAGAGAGAGGAGAGAGAGAGAGAGAGAGAGAGAGAAGAGAGAGAGAGAGAGAGGAGAGAGAGAGAGAGAGAGAGAGAGAGAGAGAGAGAGAGAGAGAAGAGAGAGAGAGGAGAAGAGAGAGAGAAGAGAGAGAGAGAGATTGTGGGTAAGGGAAGGGCGGGCGGGCAGGGCAGGGGGGGGGGGTGGGCATGTGGGGTCTCTGGGAGAATGTCAGCTCTGATGCATGGCGGCTCGTTGGAAGGTGCTAATCAGAGCAGGGCTAAAGCTGCTGCTAGGATCAGCCAGCCTGCGCCTACATTAGCCGCCTCATAGCTCCCCTGGCTACTATGCCCCAGGTTTGAGAGAGAGAGAGAGAGAGAGAAGAGAGAGAGAGAGAGAGAGTGTGAGGCAGAGAGAGCCAGAGAGAGAGAGAGAGAGAGAGGAAGGAAAGAAAAGAGGAAAAAAAAATCCCTCGACTGAACTGACAGGTTTTTGTGTTGAGATAAACATGCGCGACGCTTGAGTGGACATTACAAAAGGTTTAGCCGACTAGAACACCTTTTGGAGTTCACCAACACTTTGGGGACGAAAACAGAGGAGGACCCCTCCCTCTCCCCTCTCAGGCGGAAACACACCACAACAACAACAACAACAACAATACAACACAAATAACCAGAAAAAAACAAAAACACGTGAATAGACATTTCAAATGCTCTCGTTTAGGCCCACCAAAAAAAGCTGGACTCCATATTCACAGGAAAACGTATGATTTGTTTTAAAAAGTATTAGTTTCGTTCTTTTGCAAAACTAAAGCATTTGCCGTTGATGCTTCCTATTCGTTACACTTGACTGTTGCGTTGGTTGTTGGTTGTGCTGTACAAGACGTTCACCCACTGAGAATATTGATTAAAAAGGCCAAGTTCAACAAATTATTAAGACTATTTTGCACTTTTGGAAAGAAAGCGCATTGTTTATTTGTATTTTTTTGTACTAAATCATCCCAACTGAAACACACAATGGTTAGAGTGCAGTCAAGTGAGCACTGGCTAGGTCACCGAGGCGAGAGAAAATACAGAGGGAAAAATAAAGGAAATCCACTATAACAAAACACAGAGAGATAGAGAGAGAGAGGAGAGAGAGAGAGAGAGAGAGAGAGAGAGAGAGAGAGCAGTATACTTGTTAACGAATGATGTGTAGGCGCTGCAGCTGCAGGCAGGTACGGGGGTCCGTGGGGGACAAACATTGCAGGCTGCTGGAGATGGATTGCATGGGCACGCCGGACCCCCTGCAGCCAGAGATACACTCTTCTGCTGGTGAACTGCTCTAATTTACTCCATCCATGCCTATTCTAAACTGGCCCGGGCTTCCTGTTTCCTTCTCCTCCTCCTCCTCCTCCTCCACCTCCTCCTCCTCCACCCATTCCAGAGAAATAAAGGTCAAATGACTACACTACCCTGAGTGTTGTGCTGGAGAGTCCAAGAGAGACTTTGCTCGGCGCAAAGTTACTGTCAAAAAAGTACCACCACCACCACCGGAAAAAAAAATAACATAAAAAAATAAAGAGATTAAAAAAGAAGAGGAAGCAGAAGAAGAAGGAAAAAAGAAAAAGGCAAGCGGGTAAAAAAGAGAAACTGAACTAATAACAGAAGAAGAAACATTTAGGAGGAGGTGGTGGTGTGGTGGTGGTGGTGGTGGGGGTGGGGGTGGGGGTGGGATCTAGCCAGGGATCTCTTTCGGCCCTCTGAAGACTTAGTGGCCCCCCGATACGTTAAAGAAAAGTTAATTATGGGCACATGTGCGGCTTTCTCCACTGGTCTCACTGCACCATTGTCAGGCTAAGGTATGAGGCTCCGTGGGGTCTGTAGTCCACACAAAGGAGCAGAGACAGACAGAGAGAGAGAGAGAAAGAGGGGGGGGGGGGGAGGAGAGAGGAGAGAGAGAGAGAGAAAGGTATATAGAGAGAGAGAGTGAAAAGGGAGTGAGGGAGGAGGAGAAGAGAGCAGAGCAAGGCCCCTTGGCTGGGCTCGCGGCATGGAACACTGTACAATTAGCCAGCCCCTGCGTTCTGCCGGCTTATAATTATCAGTGGCTGGCTTAATTGACTCCCTTAGCCGGGTGTAAAGGGGACCATCCCTCCATCCCTCTCCCCCCCCCCCTCCCTCCCTTCCCCCTCCCCCCTCCCCCTTCCCCCCTCCCCTCACCAATACCCTCCCCCCTGCCTTCCCCGCCACCCCCACCACCCTCACCTTCTCACCCACTCCACTCCGCGCCGCGCCGCCGCGACGCAGGGGCCGCAAAGGCACCATGCCGGGCTCTCCAAAGTCATTTAGAAAAGCGCTCATATTTTTCGACACCAAAAAAAAAACTGAACAGGAGCGGGGTGAGGGTAGGAAGGGGGGGGGGGGGAGGGGTGAGGGTAGGGGGGGGGGGAACATTTGGTGAGAGAGAATTCATCATCAGGTGTCTAGAGGTTTTCGTTAATAGAAAAGGCGAGTCCCACTGAGCGCGCTCCGTGTAGCGGCCAGCCACGCATGCTCGGCACTAGCAAGCCGCCGTTCGCAGCGGGCCGTGAGACATTAGCATAATTTTATATAACACAAGCGCTCGCGCCGGAAATTTAATACATCTCAGCAAATACGAGACAGACGTTTTGCATAAATTCCCGTTTTTTCCGGGGGTCCAACAACATGGTTCCCTCCTTTCTTCTTTCTCCCACTATCTCTCGGTGTCCCGACGCTACCGATACTACCTCCCCCCCCTTCTCTCCCTCTCCGTCTCCGTCTCGCTCTCTCTCTGTCTCTGTCTCTCTCTCCGTCCCTCCCTCTCGCTGCCACTCTCCCGCCGTCCCTCCCCCTCCCCCTCCGCCTTCCCCTCCCCTCCCTCCCGCCCCCCCTTGTCTCGCCCCATGGTGCAGCTCTCACCAGGAGAGGCGGAAGTTCATTACCTCAGCTAAATCAGAATTAGTCCCTTCATTTTGACGGGGCGAACTTCATTAGAAGGGCCCTTCCTTAATCCAGCGGGGAGGGCTGATGAAGCTACGTGGGGGCCGTAATTTGCTGCACACAGCATATTCAGCCACTTCCTCTCTACTACACTAGTCGCCCCCCGCCTCCCAGCACACCCGCCACTTCCTCCCTTTTTTTTTTATTTTTTTTTTTACTCACCCCCGCCACACCACCCCCCCCCTCGCCCACCGCCCCACCTCCTCTCCTGTCTCCCTTTATATACTTATGGTTACATTTTTATTACGACTACAGCACAAATAAAAAATACCCCAAAAAAACAAAAAAACAACAGAAAGAAAGAAAGAAAGAAAAAACAAGAGGGGGAGGGGGTGGTGAAGGGGGAGGGGTGGTGGTGGAAGAAAAGGAGAGAACCTGCCAAAGGAAAACACCTGCATATAATTAACTAATGGCAGCGGCGAGGGTGTTGGGAATGAGTTATGCCGTTTGGAATGTCCCGTCCTCTCTCCCGACCGGCCCCGGGGGCCCCTGGACGCCGCCATGGTGGGACTTGGCCCGCGCTCAAACACAAGCCGAGGGAGGCTTCAGAACGACGGCGTTTCCGAGGCTTTATCCAGCCCCCCCCCCACCCCCCTTCCTCCTACCCCACCCCCCCCTACGCACATGATTTACATCAACAGTTTTCTATCCACGCAGTTTGTGAAAAAGAACCCGCCGTGAGTACATGCACACATGTGTACGCGGGGGTCAGGGAGGAAGGGAGGAAGGGAAGGAGAGGAGAGGAGAGGCTTGCGGATGCGGAGGACGCAAAGAGGGAAATGAAGACGGCCAGACTGGACCCCACAGTGCCTGGTGTCACCCATGCCTCCAGGCATGCTGCCTCCAATACGCCCTTCGCTCCCTCTGTGTTTGCGAAAAATAAGTTATCCTGACCGTCACGCCATAGCCATCTCTCTCTTT
>PIJE02001083.1:15000-77119 GCA_002895965.2 Coryphaenoides rupestris | reverse complement strand
TGCACAACGCATACACCGCGACACACACTTACACACACACACACACACACACACACACACATACACACATACACATACTTCCGCACAGACGCACACACACACACACACACACACACACACACACACACACACACACACACACACACACACACACACACACACGCACGCCTGTGCGGGCGTGCATGCATGCATGCATGTGCACACGCACCGAGGCGCCCCTCACAGATGCTACCTAATATAGTCGGCACACTCGCTCGTTTGAAGCCGCGTTGTCCATGCGTTCGCACGCGTACATGCAGAAGACAATGCAATCACAATTAAGCACATGGAAATTGTGCAGACACACACACACATGCATGCATGCACACACACGCGCGCTTGTAAAGCTCCCCGTATGATCTATTTACTCTTATCAGCATAAATATTAAATATGATAAATAAACAGATCTGAGAAACAGATCAGAGCAGAAGAAAGTCTGTCTAGAATGTCTATGTTTTCACTCTGCATCTTCTCGGTCTGATTAGATTCAATGGATTTGTTTCCCTGTATTTTAGTTCACATTTAGCATTAAAAACGTATGTATAAAATGTATATATTTTTCTCGAGTGATGCAATCTCAACGAGACCACTGGGAATGTGTTCCAAGACACACTTCGCAATCTCCCGAATTGACAAACAATACAAAATCCAGAGGGGGGAGGGAGGGGTGGGGGGTATAAACGCTGCAGTTTCAACACAACGTCACCGTGACCGACCGCATTCCAGGACACACTCGTCACCCGTGAGGTCATACGGGACAGATTGTTTTTAAATAGAGTAAAGCGTTTATATTACTGCGCGACTGCAAACGATCACCGACATCTGGAGTCGGTTTAGTATTTCTCTTAAGCCAGGGCGCTATGGCAACAACGCGGAAGTGATGCAAGGGAGGGGAGAGAAGCCGAGATCCAATCACAAGAGGTCACTGGTGTAACGCGTTTAACGCCGCCACTGCGATTCGTCTCGGAGGCTCGCTGGGTGTGCGCAGCGTTCCCGGACACGAGACACCGAGAGCGGAGCGGGGGCCCCCCGGAGGACTCCTGCTCCTGTCGTCGCTGCCCAAAATCAAAAAGGAACCAAGCCAAGCAAACGGTTTCCACCTTTGATGTGGGAAAGGTTGGGCTCAGGAAAATTCGGTCTTGTGTAGCTCAATTGGTAGAGCATGGCATTAACACCGCCAGGGTTAGGGGTTCAAGTCCCCCCCCTCCATGTGAAAATAGCACCACATGGGCTACGAAATACTTCGGCTAAGAAATGTCCACCGATCGGTAGTTTACTCGATCGAGTTTCCTGCGACTTGAATTGTCTTTACGGTTTATAAAGTCAAAACTGTGATGATATGTAAATGCAGTAAATCAATGAAGGCCACCCCCTTGTCTGTGGCGTGGAGCAAAGCGAGTGGACTCCCCACAGGGAGAGCGTAGCAAGGGTCTGGGGCCTGCATTCCATCTTATCAGTCTATTGTGTTGCTCGCTCCTTGACGCTCTGAGGCATGAATGTGCGCGTGCTTGCGAGCGTGTGTGTGTGCGTGTGCGTGTGTGTGTGTGTACGTGTGAGCGAATGGGTTGAATTCACCCTCAAATCACAGAGACGTCCTGGGCCAGTGGATGGGACCTTGAGGGGGTAGAGATCACTGCAGAGGAAGCCACAGAGGGCTTCCTGTCAAAAGCCAGGGCTTCCAGGGAGGGGTTCAAGAAGGGGGCCAGGGGGGAGGGGAGGGCCGGGGAGGGGAGGGGGGGGGGGGGCAGAGGAGGAAGAGTTGGGGGGGCAGGGGTGAGCGGAAGCCAGGGGGGAGCAGAACCGGAGACATGACATACATTTCATTACACTTTAAACCAACTGCGGCTCATGCTTTCAGCCCAGGATTTCCAAAGGGCCTCTCGGTGGAGGTGGGAGAGAATTACTTTCTTTTTTTTTTTTCTCCCCCCCCCCGCCTGCTGCCCCCCCCCACAAAGAACACAATGGGAAGGTGGACAAAGCTACGGCGGCCGGACAAATTTCTCTGGGGCAAGCGTGAATATTTTTTCTTAAGCGCTCGTGTTTAAAGCTCAATTCACCGTGGCGAGTCGCACAGGAAGAGTGTGTGTTTAAGCCCCAAGATGTAAATATTCCACAAAAGCCCCAAGCCGCCCATATATAGACATAACAATTCTTGAGAATAATCACATAAATGCTACATTATACTTTTCATTGTATGTCTGGTACATGATGCACGCATATATTATGAATCGGCCTGGATTAAAACATTGAACGCGCTTAAAACTATTTAAAAAGAAAAAAACCCACCTTGAAAACAGACTTGAGTTTAATAGGTAACCTGAAGAACTGAAGAAGTGTATACAGAGTCTCTTCCTCCCTTCTCCCCCACCACACACACACACACACACACACACACACACACACACACACACACACACACCACACACACACACACACCTCCCTCCATCACCCATCACTCCCTCTAGTGTCCACGACTGTCTGCTGGCTCCGATTAATTTCTACCCGTAAAGACAACCCAAGATGGCCCTGAGACATGAGCGAGAGAGAGAGGGAGAGAGGGAGAGAGAGAGAAGGAGGGAAGGAGGGAGGGAAGGAGGGAGGGAGGGGGAGCTACTTATCCCAGACATACCCTGAGCGGTGTTTCCAGCCAGAGCTCTCGTGGCATGGAGGAGAGAGAGAAGAGAGAGAGAGACTACTTGTCTATTAAGAGTGACCGAAGACGCCGGTGGAAATGAGAGGCAGAGTCTCGGGAGACGGCCCGGCCAGGGAGTATGCTCAGACTGCTGGAGGCTGAGGTTGGAGGAGAGAGTAGAGGGTACCAGGAACTCAATGCCGAGGGGTGGGGGGGGGGGGGGGGGTGGGGTGGTCAAAGGTAGGGAGCAACTTGCAGACTGAGTGCGATCGTTGTCCTGAACAGTGGAGGCCTTCGCCCTGACAATTTGGTTGAACTTTATTTCCTTGTGCATTGGTGTGTATTGTGCGCAACTACTGGATGTTGAACAACTTTTTTTATATTATCGTGCTGAAACAACAACATCATGCACGCTGGCAATCTTCTTTGGCAATATTTGGATCAAACGTTGAACTTGTCTGTCATTATAAAGGCTTTTCGTGTCATTTGAACATAACTGATCTTGGAATAACCATTGAATCACTGTCACTATCAACGACAGCAACAACAAAGTTGACGGAAGCACTTTTATACTGCGATAATTTTACAGTGCAAAGACACTCGCCGGTTGTAACCACTGCATTATGGTAAATATAATCTGCCATCTAACCTACTTTGCTTTATAAAAGGAAGGCTGTCTACTTAATACTCCTTAGAGTATTATTAAAAAGGCTATAGAATTGCAAAACAGCATTGTTATCGCCCGCTTGGGGGGTAGCCCTCTCTCATTAAGCTGCTAAAATGTCGAGGGTTTTGATTACTCCATCAGCGGCGCTTTCTTATTACAGTGACAAAAATGTCCTATTTTGTTGCCAATCTCCTTCCAGCTGTCACATATTTTGAAAGATCACGTAGAAAAAAAAAACAAACCTAAAAAAAAAAAAAGACTTCAGACAGACTTGTGATACGTCTTCAAAACTAAAACCCGCTGGCAGCCGTGGCTTGATTCCCCCATTGGGTTTCTAAAGGATTAACTTGAGGAAGTGTTAAAGAAAACCGTCTGATATCCCAACCTCCACCAGCGGTTGCTAGGCGCGACATCAGAGCGCTGGATAGGAGCTCGTTGTCGTCGCCGTATCGTCCAGGGGAGGGAACCCTCACTCTACCCGTCAGCCCAGCCCGCCGTACGGGTGGGA
The DNA here is from genome assembly GCA_002895965.2 of Coryphaenoides rupestris. Taxonomy (NCBI): domain Eukaryota; kingdom Metazoa; phylum Chordata; class Actinopteri; order Gadiformes; family Macrouridae; genus Coryphaenoides; species Coryphaenoides rupestris. The sequence continues at coordinate 73,272 of PIJE02001083.1, read as the reverse complement.
CGGCCATGATTAAAACGTGTGGCGCGGCGGTTGACTGACAGACCTCGCCCCCCCCCCTCCCCCCCCACCCGCCGTTGCCGCCTCCACTGCCACGAGATGACACCTCCCCGAGTCATGGCGGGCGCAGGAGAAATGAAGACAAAAAGATGAGGAAAAAAAAAAAGGCTTCTCTAATTTTAACTCCGGCGATAAAAGACGACCCTTTCCGTCAGAACATCCCACCCCCCTCTCCCTCAACGACGGACGCCACCCCCACCCAGCTCCGCATCTTCCCCACCCGACACCATCACCCCCCTCCCCAACACTGCATCCACCCAGTCACCCGCGGCCCTCCTTAAAAAAAAAGAAAAAAACACCCACGCTGACGAGAACCGTGTGTGCGACGATAAAATAAAAAATAAAAAAGGAAATCAGCGACAAGGAGGAAGGAGATGTATAAAAAAAAAAAGGAAAAAGCATGTGCGTGTGTGTGTGTGTGTGTCTGTGTCTGGCGGGTGGGGGGGGGTTCTGAGAACACGCCGTCTCCCAGTGGCGCTCACGAAACCGCGAGAGGCTGTGAGCTTGTGACAACACCTTCAAACATTTCTGTTACTTTCACAGAAATATCTGACGCTGGAGCCTCGACGTGGCGCTTCCGCAGCACCACGTCACACACACACACACACACGCACACACGCACACGCACGCGCACGCACACACACACACACATGCACACGCACGCCCGCACACACGCACGCCCACCCACCCACCCAAACGTTACCCAAAAAACAAATACTACAAAAAAACTAATAAATAAAGGAAAATAAAAGAGACAAACAAACAAAAAAAACACATTCCTAACTGACTAGGCTTGACATTTGTCATGACAGGAAGTCAGCGCGAGGGGAGAGGGGGGAGGAGGGAGGAGAGAGAGGGGAGGAGAGAGAGAGGGAGGGGGGGGGGAGGAGAGAGGGAAGGAGAGAGAAGGAGGGGGGGGGGGAGGCGACGGCAGGAGGTGATCGATGTGTGAACCGGCAGTTGTGAAAATATAATTTGGCGTTCTCCGGTTTTGTTGTGTTTCTCAAACTTACAAAAAGTGACTGGGGGGCTAGCTGCTGCTGCTGGTGGTGGTGGTGGTGGAAGAGGTGGTGGAGGTGGAGAGGGGGGGGGGGGTTCCTTCCTGCGATTGTCACGTTTTGCAGAAAATGCTCGGGTCGCGCACTAAATGATTCACAGAACACGGATCCGTTTTTTTTATTTTGTGGGTTTTTTTTTGGTTTTTTTTTACATCGGCGTCAGCGATTCAGCCGGGCGCCCTTGTGGGGGAATTCTTCTTCTGTGTGTTTTTATTGAAGTCTGCACTGAGCGCGCCCAAAAAACCTCTGACAGGGGGCCCCCGCGGGCACTTGTCTTCACCTCCCAATCATAAGATGGAGAGACGAGGCTCCCTCTGTGCTCTCAATTATACCCCGCAACACCCTCCCTCCCCGCCCGCTGCTGCACCACCCGCCCGCGCGCCCAACCCCCCCACCCCCCTCCCCCCCACCTCGCACCCGCTTGACGCACTCCCACACACACACACACACACACACAACACATAACACACAGGCTCACAAACCCTGGCCCTCAACATCCGAAAAAAAATAAAATAACAGAAGAGAGAAGGCGGAGAAGAAAAGCCTTCAGTAATACAGTCCCCGCGGACGGCTTCGCCATCGCTCCGCCTTGCTGGTACAGCTGACAGCCTCCATCCTCCAACCACCACCACCACCACTAGCACCATCACCACCACCATCCTCCCGAACGCCCCCCCCCCCCCCCACTGCTCCCCGTGGCCTGTCAGAGTTGGCGCTACAGCGTGACGGTTAGTAGCGCACCCCTGGGGACGTGCCACCTACGCCTGCGCCGCCCAACCCCTCCCACACCGTCACCCCCCCCCACTCCCCTCTCAGTGTACAGTGGCCTCATGACAGCGGCAACCACCCCCCATTCCTCACGCTGACCCACGGAGGCTCCGCCCAAGGACTAATTACTTCCGCCAGCAGGGGGAGCTGTCGCCTCCCACTCCCTCCCCACACTTCTTCCTCCACCTCCACCACCACCACCACCACCACCACCTCCCTCTACACAACCATCATCAGTGACAAGGGGAGGGATCCCACGGGGAGTCTGTGGGCATAGAGGGACTAGGAGGTACTGGTGTGAGGGGGCTAGGTGGTACTGGTGTGAGGGGCTAGGAGGTACTGGTGTGAGGGGCTAGGTCACTAGGAGGTGGGGGGCGGGGAATTGCGCCAGTAAGGGCCAGGGGGTTGTATGGGTGTGGGCAAAGTCTGGGGTAATTTAATCAGAGGGCACAGCTGCACAAACAGGGGTATTGAGGAATTTCTGCTGATGGATTTGACTTTGGGGCCACTTTTCTCCCCAAAAATGGGGAGATGTTTTCCACATGTCTCAGTGAGCAAGGCATCACTGTTTTTTCCCATCTTTATTTGTCGTTTTCCTTTTTCTGATGCGATTTCTGATACTCTGGGCAACGCTGGAATTTGGAACTACAGACGTTCCCGGAAAAAAATTGTATCCCGATACAATCCTGTTAGTTATTATGTTAATGTGACCATTCTAATGAAACTCATTGTGTAAGGGTTCTTATTTTTTTCCGCGATAAATATGTTAATTATTATTATTATTATCAATAATATTTATAAATGATTATTATTGTTAATATGTTGAACCAAATGTAGTTACAAATGGAGCCATGCAGTTTTTCTGACCGGGTCAATATGTTTAAAATGGAAAGAGTCATCTGACACACTCTCACGCATTGCACTAAGGAAAGAAGACGCAGCATAACAGATAATACCATGGACTGTCTGGAGGATACACAGCCAACGTGTAATGTATGTAATAGCTTTGCCTGTGATGCACTCTGCACGTATAGCATATGCACAGGCAGAGGAAAGGCTCCACCGTTCTCAAGCAAGTGCATGCATCCTAACGCCGGTTTTACACTGCTTATGAGAAATTAAAATGGACTGTATCTCTCTCTCTCTCTTTTGGCTGAATGGCAGCGGCGATGTCAAGAAAAGTTGAGAGATTACAAAAAAAGGAAGTACTGAATCGGCGCATAGACTCGCATGCTCACTGATACCCAATCCTGCATTTTGGGCTGTATCGGAGGCATTTCCCACACTGGTATCGGAACAACTCCATTTGAAAAACAAGCTTCAGGAACAGGCTTGAGTCTATTTTGTGTGTGTGTGTGTGTGTGTGTGTGTGTGTTGTGTGTGTGTGTGTGTGTGTGTGAATTCCACCCTTGCTGGCAGTCTTTGCTAAAGAGCTCAGAGTTCCTGTTGCCTGACCTGTCAAAAGCGCCTCCCCGCCTCCCTCGCACCCGCCTGCCCCCCCGCCGCCACCACCACCACCACCACCACCACCACCACTACCCCCATCCTGTCTGAAATGCCCAAATAAAATAAACCAACAACTGCTGGCTTGGGGTCAGAGGGCAGCGGCGCTGGGTGCCCGGAACTCAGTCGGACCCTCTGATTGGTGGAAAGGGCAGTGAGAAGAGAGCGAGCGAGAGCGAGAGAGAGCGAGGGAGGGAGGGAGGGAGAAAAAAAAACCTTTTCAAAGTGAAATCTCCAGCTGATGGCTTAGAGCCCCACACACCACAGTTTGTTTCTCTAGCTGCTGTCAGGAGTTCTGCCCGAGCCATTTGGAAGGATTAAAAACCAAGGGGGAAGGAGAGGGAGAGAGAGAAAAAAAGTAGAACCCAGCAGATCGCCCGCGCCGCCGGACCTGAGTGATGGCTGCACGGCCCCTTGCAGCGTGATAAACCTTTGACCTTGACAGCACCCCCGCCCCCCCCCCCCCCCCAACCCCCCCCGCAGTGACCCCTGACCCCTGGCTTTGAGCCACAGCCCGCGGTGAGACAGGTGCAGGGCCACACCCCCACCGTCACACCCCCCCCCCCCCCCCCCCCCACTGTCCTGTGGGCCAATCATCTCTCATCTGACCTCTCCGTCCTGATGTTCGGGAAATAATCCCACCACAACTACGTTAAAGTCACAACATGTTGGCGTGGTGTGTTGTGTTGTGTTGTGTTTTGTGTGCGCCGTCTTCCGTAGGAAACACACACACATACAGTAACCGCGGCTAATTATCGGAGCACGTGCACACCTATTCATGTGAAAGTGTTCCGGTTGAGCGGTGAGCAGCAGCAGCAGCAGCAGCAGCAGAGCAGTGGAATTGTGTTTCCTGCATCTGAGCTATTACACAATTCCTATCGATAGCCGGTTTACGTGAGCGATGGGAAGGAACTGGCTTAAAAGGAAATTAAGGAGAGACAGAAAGAGTCTCGGGTAGCGGCGGATCGACCGGTGGCGCACGACGGCAGCACTAAACGGAGGTTGAGGAAGACGGTCGCTCTTGCTAAAACGGATTAGGTTCCACCTTATAAAAACGGATACAGTAAAAAAATAATAATAAATAAAAGTAAAAAAAGACAGTGGATATTATCATTATTATGATTAAAGCGGTGGCCACAATGTCACGCAGCTCTCCGAGAGATCCCCCCCCTTTGCGGCTTTTTTATTTAATTAAATTTTTTCCCCCCCCTTCCCTTTCTGCTCTCGGCAGCTCGGGCGCGGCGGCTCCAAGGTCGCGCCGATCCGCGCCAGTCTTTCTCCACATCCATTTCCTCTCTGTGGGCACTTCCCCGCACGCTGCTGGCCCAGTGATTCAGTGCCTTGCATTAAGAGCAATTCACCTGCCTCCGGCGTCCCAGCGGCAGCGCCCCCCCCGGGGGAAACCAGGTGGAGCGTTGCGCACAGCAGAAAGAAAAGGGGGAAAAAAAAGAAAGTTCCACATATGGTAAAGTCAAGCTGCTCAGAGGCTGCTGAGTGTCTGCTGTGGGGAATAGGCGAGAGAGGGAGAGAGAGGAGGGGGGGGAAGAGAGAGCGAGGGGTGATGGTGGAGGGGCGGGGGCGGGCTTCTAAAAGACCCAGCTGGTACTGGGGGTGGTACTGTGGGGTGGTACTGTGGGGCGCAGGGGGGGTGAGTGAGGGTCTCTCCTGCGTTACTGCACCTCTGTGTCTGTTTGCTGCTCCCCTTTGGAACGCGTTGGCCAAACCACATGACCAGTCATTTTAGATTTCTGCCTCTATCACCCTCCCCTCCCTCCCTCCCTCCCTCCCCCCCTAACTCCCTTCTCGTCTCTCTCTCTCGCGCTCTCTGTGTCTCTCTATCACGCCCCCCACACACCCACCCCACCCCCATCCTCTTCCATGCTTCCAACCGGTTCTGTATCCAATTGAACATTTGGTCCTCTACTGCTGGTTAATCAAATTCCTCCATCTGCCCCCCCGGTCCCAACGGAACACAAAAAGGTGCAGACAGAGCCCGGGTCCAAGTGTATATTGGGAGGAGGGGAGGGGGGGGGGGGGGGAGGAGGGGGAGAAGGGGAGGAGAGAGGAAGGGAGGGGAGGCAGTGGACTGCCTCCCTAACTTACACATCCCAGTCAACTAGATCAGGTAGACTGTGTGTATGTGTGTGTCTGTGTGTGTGTGTGTGTGTGTACGCGTGGAGAGGCCAGGCCTGGTCGGCTTGGGGGCCAAACAGGAACAGCTTGGGACGACAGTAGCGGAGAGCCCTGCTGTTGGGTTTGGCCCCCCGGGGACGGCCGGGTGGCTTCATGTGACAGTCCCGGGATTTTATGAGCTAATGCCTCCACATACGCCGCAGAATACACAATCGGAAGGGCTGGACGGGGGGAAATGATGAAAGGAGGAAGCTGTCCGCGCAAAACAACAGCCGATAAATACGGCGGCGGTGTTGTGCGGCCTCCCAGGAGCTAGGTGGTGCTGCTCTCACAGACAACGCAACTTTTGAACCTAAATAGTAACCGAGACAAATATATAAATAATAACTAAAGGTGTGCCTCTGAAAAACTGCCAACTTCTCCGATGCCAAGTGCAATCTGCTGTCAGACGACATAAAACAAGGAGCCACGTTATGATGTCACAACAATCTGGCAATGATCCCCCCCGCCCCCCCTCCCGCTCCGAGGGGATCGCATGTGTGCAGCTTTCAGAAAATATCTCCTTGATTACAGGTTAACAACTACACCTGTCACGCAAAGCATGTCCTGTCGTATACAGTGGGACCAGGGGTGCTTTCAAAAAAAGAAATAATAAAGCCAGCTAATAATAATAATAATAATAATAATATTAATAATATGCTGGCCTCGCGCAACGCTACGACGACACATTTGCCATTTGTGCTCTGGCGCCGCGCTCCGATCCAGCGGCAGGTGTCGTCTGAGGTGAGGGCGGCGGTGGCGTCGGCGGTGGTGATAACATGAAACCAAAAAAAACAATGGTGTCACAGATTGCAGAAACACGTGGCCTTTTCAAGTGCTCGGCGTTCTCGTCCACAGATATCGTCTCTTGCCTCGTTTCCATTCACGATCATCACCCCCAGCCTGAACCCTGGCAGGTGGCACGACATGTGTCAATAATTAAACAGCTTTTTTTTTTCCTCTCTCCACAGAACAGGACACAGGAATACAATGTCATTTGCTCTCCGATATTTCATTGGGCTCCTCGATCCGGAGCACACGAGAGATCGTAATTAATCAAACCACTGGAATATGCAAACAGCAATTTCCACTTAATGGCACTTAGAGGAATCGGGTCCCTTAAGCGCCACATACTGTCTGTCAAACGAGCCAGATTCGTTTTTATCTTTGTAGTTCAGACAATAAACCCCGGTGTAGATGTTAAACAACATCCATTTGACATTAGGAAGTGTGACAACGCCATCAAAACGAGGCACAATCTCTCCGTCTGTCTGTCTCTCTCTTTGTCTCTCACTCACTCTCGCTCTCTCTCTCACCCGCACAATGTGCCACATCACATGGTGGGCTGATTATGGTTATTCACACTGAAGGCTGACAAAAAAAAATTAATTTAATCATAAAACCAATCACCAAAAGTTCACCCACCAAAAAATCGTAGGTAATTAAAAAGTTTAGTAACATACCCCAGTATGACAGAAAGAAAAGAATGACAGCTAAACATTGGACATTTGGGAGGCTAAACTTTCGCAGGGTGTCAGCGTCGCGCCCCATAGAAATCTCCACTGTACTTTCAACAAGGGTGCCACTGCCTGCGACGATAGACCAGTGCTGCCCTCCTAATGATCTTGACGTGACCTCAGCCCGAATGCTTGAGTGGTTTGCCTTTGTATTCCACTAAACCCACAGCGAGGGCTGATCCCGCTTGACATCTGGGGACTGCAAGACGATCATTCCTCGCTTTTAGTGGCTCTTTTGTAGCACGGGGGCGGGAGGACTCCTCGTCTAAATTGGCACCCATGTCCCTAGAAGAGTGTGTCTGGTGTCTCCTCTCTGTCTACCCTACCTCTCTCTCTCTCTCTTCTCCCTCCTCTCCCCTGACCCTCTGGCCTCTTCCAGCTCTCTCTCTCTCTCCGTCCTCCCCTCTCTCGCCTGCCGTCTTAAAGGCTCCTCTAAGTGGCAGCATCTTCTTCTCCAGTAATTCAGCCAGGCCCCAGACAGACAGTGGAGAGAAGAAAGTAATCGATTTCTCCTACTCCATTCGCGGTTCCCTCCCAGCCACTTCCGCTGTAAGCGCCTCTTAAGGGCACTCCTGGACTAGTTGGCACGGCAGCGTGTTTGGGAAGACAGTGTCATTGCGGTTTAAGGTCATCGTTGCAGCCCGGCTTTCATTTCCAGCAGTGGTGCTCCTTTTTATTTTTTCATTTTTTTTTATTGGTCTTATGCGACAAACCCGACGGAGGCAAACAAACAACCAAGGGGAGGGGGGGGGGGGGGGCAGACGTAAACACAATACCGGTGGGGGTGGGGCAGAGGGGGGGGGGGCAGTTAATATAGACATCATCGTTCTGCTGGAAGACGGGGAAAGAGGGGCAGAGGAATCACGTGCAACAGCAATATTTATCGGTGATAGAGATGGAGCACGTCTGGATAAGAGCCGTTACCGCCAGTGCAGCGCTTTTAGCAAAGGTGCATAGGTAAACCGCATGTCTATAAAAGAGGAGAATCGCTAAATAATTCAGAGGAAATGCCATTATTGCATGATTACAATTTCTGCTTGAAGTCACCAAATAGGGAGGAATTGAGGCAGAGAGGGAGAGAGGCAGAGACAGAGAGAGAGAGAGAGAGAGGAGAGAGAGAGAGAGGCAGAGACAGAGACAGAGAGGGCTTCAACAGCACCTTGATCTTCTGCACAAACTCTCCCAGACCTGGGCCTTGACGGTGAATCCAACCAAGAGGAACATTTTGATATATATATATATTTTTTTATTTTTTTTAAAAAGACCCGGCCTTTAGAACCACAAATATAAATTCTAAACACAAATTATGGGAGAAGAACATGCAAAAACATGATACCTCCCTCGACCTAAACATCAGCACCACAGGTAACCTCGACAAACCCCATCAAAAATGAACATGAAGTTGGACTTCCCAATTCAAATCTGGCTCAAAATATTGGACTGCGTCATAGAAGCCATTTTCCCTTTATGGTGGAGAGGTCTGGGGTCGGCTTGCCAACTGAGATTTTACAAAAAGGAACAAAGACCAACAGGAAAAAGCACCAAATAATGCATGCAGAGCATAGTTTGGGACGATACCCGCTAATTATCCAAAATCAAAAAGAGAGCGTTTAAAATGTTACGATCACCGAAAACAAATATGACCCTGACACGTTCCATCACAAAATCTCTCGCCTACCGAGAGACTCTAAAGAGAGATGCCCCCTCAGCCAGCTGGTTCTGGGACACAAGCAGAGCCACCAGACAGAAAACCTCATTAGACGTACGACAATAATAACAACACTATTGGAAAGACACATTGGAAGGAATCAGCCAAAAAAAATAAAAAAATGGAATGGTACATGGCCCTAAACAGAAAACACAGACACAGAGGCAGAATACCCGAGCACTGTGACTGATCCAAAAGGAAGGAAATAGAGAGAAAGGGGGGAGAGAGGGAGAGGGATGGAGAGAGAGAGAGAGAGAGAGAGAGAGAGAGGGAGAGGAGGGAGAGAGAGAGAGAGAGAGAGAGAGAGAGAGAGAGAGAGAGAGAGAGAGAGAGAGAGAGAGAGGAGAGAGAGAGGAGAGAGAGAGAGAGGAGGGAGGGGAGAGAGAGAGAGAGGAGAGAGAGAGAGAGAGAGAGAGAGGAAGAGAGAGAGAGAGAGAAGGGAAGAGGAGAAGAGAGAGAGAAGACGGACTGTGCAGCCGCTGTAGCACACACAAGACGAGGTGGAAACCGAGCCGTCCGCACTTTTTAACACCTACTGCCAACGGTACCGCGACATCAGAGACACACGTAACCTTCCCGCAGACGTTGGGAACCTGACCAATAAGCAAAACCTCATCAAACCAATAGCTTGCCGGGTGAAATACAGCAACGTGCAAACGTATAACGAGGTTTGGTGAGCTGTCTGTGACAGGCAAATGGAGGACATCCGATGGAATACAACCACCGTAATGACCGCCAATCATCTGAGTGTTCTCGCACTATCGGCACTGCGCTGATCTCTGTTAGAAGAACATACTCACATGCACGCTTGTAATGTATGTGTACACGCAAACACAACAAGTACCTTTAAATACACTTGTAAAAAACGGTTTATTTGTCATTATATTTTTTAACTGCAATGTTCATATTTTAAGTTATCTTTCCTATCTTCACTTTATATATTTTTTTTTGTTTTTGCAAATGTACGTTTCCCATGCCCAATAAAGCCCCTTCAAGTATGAATAGAAAGACAGAGCGAGAGAGAGAGAGAAAGAGACAAGAGCAGGAAAGTCCATACCAAAGAGGGGAAAGGGATAAGAGAAACCGAGAACAAAGAGACTGTACAGACCCGACAGAGTACGTTTCAACGACCGTCCATGCAAAGCGGTCACAATAAGGACAACAGCACCACCGACATTAATGACAACAATGGCAAGCCGCCGCCGCCGCCGCCGCCGCCACTCAAACAGGAGAAGACCCAGCAGCTGTCTCTTTAAAGGCTGATCAGTGGCAGTGCCAGTGAAGGCTTACTTCCCAGCTTTCTACTCCCCCAACCTGGCCACATCAATGTTGTGCGGGTTCAGCCCTCCGTCTCACAGGACACCACCACCCGCCGCCCGCCTCACCCCCACTCTTCCTCCCCCTCCTACCCTCCCTCTCCCCCCCTCTCCCCCCTCTGTCTCTCTGTATTCAGGGCCTTAAGGAATTCTAATGTTTCACCCCTGGGCGTTTTCCCCAGGCTGCAGGCCGGGGACGACGACCACCCTCTTTAAATTCGTAATGGTGGTCAGCGGCCGGTCGAGGCGGCGTCTCGGACATTTGCATATGATGAAGAAGATAGACTTTAAGCGCACCAATTAAAATGCCGCGGAAAAACTACCTGCAGGGCCTGGACGATGCGCCGATACATTTTTAAAATAAGGAGCGAGTCTCGGGCGTCATTAAGACAGCAGTGGTCGAAATACAAACAAGACAAATCTATCTATTGTTTATTACATCCTCGGGCGTCTACCCAGAGGGCAGATAATACGAGAGAGAGAGAGGGAGGTGTGGGCTGCACTGGGAAGGGGGGGAGGGGGGAGGAGGGGGTGGTGGTGGGAGTGTGGGGGTGGGGGTGGGGGGTGGGGGGGGGGTGAGAGAGGTCAACATCATTACCATTTTCCCTTCTCTTTCCGCGTCAGACCACGCTAAGACATGCCTTGGCAAATTCCATGGCAGCATCGTATATCACATTATCATAAAGCCCCAAAGAGCTAACCTTTGTTCAATTCCACTTGATTCAGAAAGAACAGAAGCACAAGAAAAAGGGAGGAAAAAAAAAAACCTTAACCCCCCCACTCACAAAAAAAACTGTTTCTTCTGACAAGCCTCAGCCAGTGTCTGTGTTTTCTCTGTGTTTATCTTCTGGTCGTGTGACTGCTCTTGCTAAAGACGTGCTATTCCAAAAATAAGGTGTCAGGGGACATCGGCGGATCATTAAATTATAGAGAGAGAGTAGAATATCACATTATCCAGAGTGTTTCAAGGTTCTCGAAATAGTAATAATAATAATAATAATAATAATAATAATAATAATAATAATAACGCGCGCCATCGCTGGTTGCTGCTCCACTTCACACGGTGCAGTCAAATTTAATAATTGTGCAGCTCTGTCTGCACACGACGAGTGTCAATAAAATAGATAAAAAAATTGATAAAAAACTATTTTTTTTCCCTCTAATATGCCCGGTGACAGGCGACGACGAAGTAGACGACGACGGCGGCGATGACACTGAGAGCTGGCAGCGTGTGAAATACTGTCGGCGAACACACAGCGATGACAACGTCCTCAGGTGCTTCCTGGCGGTTTTATCACCGCATAGCTAATCTGGCGCCGCGGTTCACTGTAGCACTCAATACACGCAACGAGAGGGAGGGGATGAAGGGAGGGAGGGAGGGATAGAGAATAGGAGAGGTAGACACACACACAGATGCACACACAGGCACACACACACACACACACACACACACACACACACACACACAGGGATAACAGTTAGAGGTGGAACAAGGGAAAAGGACTAGAGGGGGGAAAGAGAGAAAGAACAGAAAAAAGAAAAAAAGAGGGAGAGAGAGAACGACACAGACATCACACTAAAAACCGAAAGAAAGAATGAAATCACGAAAGACGAAAGGAAAGAACAAACCAACGAAAGAAAATAAAGGAAGATCTGCAAATCCCGCCCCCCCCCACAAGCACCCCCACCCATCCACCCATCACCACCACACCCCCCTCCAGCCCCCCACCCCCCCCTCAATCGCCTCCCCCCCCCACCCCCCTCCCCCCGAGAGACCCTCCTTGATGCCAAGCATTCATCATCCAGCCTCTAATATCAGTTATTCTGTGGCTCCTCTGCTTACAGCAGAATTAATTTCTGCTTTAATTACTCTCATCGGTGGAATGCTGATGAAGGAGGGGGACGAGGCATTCTGGGACCCGGGCCTCATTCCGCTGCTTTAATTTGAATGAATTCCACCCGGAGACGCTGGCAAACAACTGGCAGCCCGGCCCGGGGAGTCACCCTGGGAGCGCGCGGTAGAACAGCAGCCACGGCCCCCGCCAACCTAGCTACCTTCTGCGATTGTGTGCATGTCTGGGGGAGTGTGTGTGCGTGTGTGTGTGTGTATGTATGTGTGCATGCGTATGTGTGTGCATGTGCGTGTGTATGTGTGTCGTGTGTGTGTGTATGCACGTGTGGGTGTCTGTCTATATATGCGTGTGTGTGTGTGCCTGTTTGTGTGTGTGCGTGTTGTGTTTTTATCTCACAGTTGCACCTAATATCGTTCTCTCACACACACACACAAAGTACAATCGGTGGTGGTGGTGGGAGAGAGATGGAGTATTGCTCCGTAATAGCATCAATAGTGGTGGTGACTGTATTTGCACATGCGTGTCGCTTGCACGCATTGTGTGTGTGTGTTGTTGCGTGTGTACATGTGCACGGAAGATTGAGAGAGAGTCCTGTTTTGCATGTGTAAAATATGAATCTTCTTGCCCCCGTAACTATATATGTGTAATGTGCACACGGGCGTTCACATGTTCATAAATGTGCATGCGGTGGGGAGAGAGCAGGGTAACGGGGGCATCCATGGACACAACACACACACACAGACACACATCAGCACCACACACCCCTCCAATCCCACCACACAACACACCAACACACACTCCCCACGAGAAGAAGAGAGCAGCCAGAGAGAGATAGAGACGACGCAAGCAGGAGACGGAGAGAGACGAGAGAGAGCAGACGAGAGAACGAAGAGAAGCACGAGCCAGAAGAGAGCAGAGCGACGAGATCGACCGAGAACCGACGCAGACTGCAGACGAGAGAGAGAGAGCAAGAGAAGCGAGACGACGAGACGAGAGAGAGCAGAGAGAGAGAGAAGAGAGGAGAGATAGAGAGAGAGAGAGAGCGCCGAGAGACGCAGAACGAGCAGAAGAGAGCCTGGAGAGAGAGCAGAGAGCAGTAGACGCAGAGAACGGAGAGAGAGAGAGAGAGAGAGAGAGAGAAGAGATAGACGACGAGCAGCCACGGACCGCAGAGAGCCAGAGAGATGAACAGCTCCGCACAGCTAGCGTATGCCCTAAAGCCGTCTGACGCAGCCCACAACACATACATCCTAAGTAGCTGCATTTTATTGTTCGCTCCCGATGCTGCAGCCGTCAATCTCTCCATCAGCAAATGATCACTCAGCAGCCCTGCGTCGTGTGCCTGTGTGCGTGTCGCCTGCATGCTCGGCCGCTCCGCTCGTCGGCTGCCCGCCGTCGCCCGCTGTGCAACTCGACGTGTGAATCGTGCGCTCCCTTCGTCGTGTCGACGGACGTCTAAGACCAAGACCTGCTCAAAGCACACTGCACGCCGAGACAGCTGACCCCCGCATCGCCAGTCCAAAAACAACTGCAGCGAATCGTACTCGCCGTCGCCCCCGAGAGGAGCGAGCGTCTCAGCGCAGCAGGAGGCCAGGAGGAGGAGGAGGAGGATCAAAAATGGACTTTTCTCCCAACTGCCACAGCTTCGTTGGTAGTTACAGCAACGGAGACTATTGGATAAGATTGTGATTGAATTGTGCTGGGTGCTGCACCATATCGCGATTGGCTTGATAAATGCTAAACCAACCGGCATTCTCTCTCCAAGTCTAACTGAAGCAGCAATTTGAACTGGAGGAGAGCAAGAGCCCGAGCCACGAACTTTAGCATCACGCTGCTGTCTGCCCGCAATGCCATACGATTAACCCAGGCCTCCTCTCTACTGCTCACACGTCTTAGTACCTCCGCTACCCGAGCTTACCTGCGTCTACTACTGGCACACCGAGCTATACAGTACGCTTATCTCACAGTCATCGGGTACGTCCGCATACCAGAGCTATCAGTCTTGTACTCGTGCTACAGGCTACCCCAGTCCTCCGTACTGCTACAGAGCAGCCGCTCCATGCCGTCTTGCCTAACCGAGATGACACGTCTCTGTACTCGCTACACCGAGCACAGTGCTACAGTCTTGTACCTGCTCCACAGAGCTACACTTGCTACGTAATGTACTGCTACTCATTACGTGTACACCTGCTGCCCCAGCTGTGTACCCTGTCAAAGAACTATCACGTGCCAGTCGCCTCATCTAAGACGTACCCCTGTTGCACCTATAGACCTATAGTGCCTTCAGTGCCTACTAGAGCTAACCCCCTTCCCTGCTTCTGACTACTACGCCTATACGTGCCTACACAGCCTGCCTATACAGAGCTACCTCTGCTCGGGCACTATTACCGACCTACAGTCCGCTCACACGTGCTATACCCCGTGCTACCCATCGCCTATAACGAACTCATAGTGGCTCACACGTGATTTAGTGCTATCATGCTGTGCTCATCACGACTACACTGTATTGTGCTCCGCATGTGATTCAAGTGCCTCACCCCATTGCTATAAGACTACAGTAGTCCACTGCTCATCCTCACTAATGTTCTATGCGTGTTCATCGGTCCCCACAGATACGTGCTACTTAGCTAGCCTCTATCGGCTGGGCCAGCACTAGAGTGCTAGTACACACCGCCAATGCTGAATTGCATGGAACCTTCCACTTCGACAGCCACTTAGCCCGCTTCAAACACCGCTGCACTATGCACTTCACATTAAAATGAATCAACAGGAAATGATGTCACTGTTACGCTGCTGGGCCTACATATCAAGTTTCTAACCATCCCAAGCCCAAATGCCATAAGTGTTTTAACATCAATAATACTCTCTGTAACCACTGCCTGCGCTTACCCTGCACACGAATCATCCACACACATCCCTGCACGCGCTAATTCAGTGAATGAAGTGGTCAAGAATACCAGAGAGAATGAAAGCATGAAACGTGAGTGTGGTGTGTGTTCATGCATCTATTCCTTCCCCAACTCCTCACCCAACTTTGTCTTTTCTAACACAGTTCCACTGTTTCCTGTTGTTTTCCTCCCCATGTTTTCTTATCTGAGTCTGAGTGAGGGCTGAGCGGACGTAGGCGTGACCTCCACTGACCTCTAGAAACCTCTGGACAGGTGGGCGGCGGTTCACCTGCACCATGTCCATTTTCTTGGCAGCCGTCTCTCCTTCCCCCGCTCCCTCTCCCTCTCTCGTTCTCCCTCTGTCTCTCACTATGTCTCTCGATCGCTCTCTCGTCTACCCAGGTAGGTAGCCCAGGCCATGATGATGAGCAGCTGGGTCACAAACACCAGCCACATTAATATCTTCCTAATGATAATAATCATTATGGCATAAGCACTGTCCCCCAAAGAGGGGCAGATCTTGGCTGAATGTGCCGGGGCTACGGCGGGAGAACAGTAGTCGTTGTCCTCGTCGTCGTTGTTGTTAAGGTAAAAAAAAAAGAAAAAGGAAAAAAAAAAAGAAAAATAGAAAACACAGATGAAAATGGGGTCCTTTAATGGCCGATGGCTTAGCGGCAATACGATGATAATACCGCCGGCTAATGTGGTGATGCAGGTAATGAGATGCACTGAGGACATTATGGAAGGGGTGGCGGTGTAGGAGGGGGGGAGGCAAGGAGGAGGGGAGGCTCGAACAAACAGATGAATAAATAACGACATAGAATGAGAAGTAGATGGACGAGAACTAAATCTATATCTCAGTGGAACGTTATAAAGCAGAGGAAACAAAAAAAAACACACACACAGGCCTACAGATTTTTGTATTCAAAACGAAAAGCTGTGACTCTGCAACTGGAACACGAAAGACTCAAAAACGATTTTATTTATTTACTAAGAACGTAAAACTTCCATCGACCCCGCGACCTCTGTGGGTTTTTCCTCGACGCTCGGCGCCACGTCCGCACACCGCCTCCGTCGTCGTACCGCCGCCGCCGCGCCCTCCCCCCTCCACCCTCCCCTACACCTCATTTAATATAACTGTCAGCGTTCACCTATCACAGGCCATTATCTGTCTCATCCGCGTTCATTATTGAAGCTAATGGATCTGGTTGTCCTCTCGGCTCCCGCGATTGAAGGAGCGACTACATTAAAAGTCTCTTAGTAACTTAATTAGTAATTATTAAATGTTAAAGATTAATCAGAGTGGCGAGTGGCTTAAGGTTTACGTCTCCAGGCGGCGGCGGCGGGGACAAATGGAGAGACAAAAGGGGGCCATGTCGGGTTCCGTGTACACGCTCAGGCGACGGAGCACAAAGACGCCAGCTAACGGAAGCGAGGCGGAGTGTGTGCATGTGTGTGTGTGCGCGTGTCGTTCACCGAGAACATTACCGTAATAATTATGCTTGAGTTGTAATTACGTTTGAGACACAAAAAGAGAAAAAAAGAAAAAAAAGAAGGTTAATTTCTCTCACGGATGAACCCACTCCATTAATCCGTGCCGTGGAGATTTGGTGGACATGGCGGGTAAAAATGGCGATCGGCTGTTAAATTGGCCACTCTTCTGTCGCTTCTGTTTTAAGGAAAAAACGTGTTTTGTTTGTTATTCGTTATTTTGTTTCCCGCTCTGTTTTTCAAATCTCTAATCTGTAACTGTGTCAGAGTTAGTAATATTACAGAAGTTGAAGCGTGTAATGTGGTTACCTGCGAAGCGATTGGCGCGCCACATTATCTCGCCCTAACAAGATGACAAAAAGATTCCCTCAATTAAACCCTGGGCGCTGCTACACTAATTCCTCACTAAACCTGTCCCTCCATGACCATTCCGCACCAGCTAAACATATAAGCACCGTATCCACGTTAACGCTCGACGAATAATACAAGCGTTCATCCAGCGACAGATAGGATCGTGGTGGTGGTGGTGGTGAGGTACCCTAGGTCGGTGTCTGGACTGTGTGTGTGTTTCCAGAGTGTGTGTTGATGCTCAAGCCGGAGGGGAGGAGGGTGTTGGTGGTGGTGGTGGTGGAGATGCAGGAGAACTATCAGGAACTATTGTTTTGGCAGAGTAAAAGCCGTGGAAACAGATACATGATGGTTGTTTTTTCTGCCCGTTGTATTTCTTTCTTTATCGCTTTCTTTTTTCTAAAGTGGTCTTCTACCAAGGTGTAAATCATGATGGGTATCCATTTCACACCTCTACCCGCACATGCACGCACACACACAAATACACACACACACACACACACAACACTCCAGTGGTGCTGGTGGTGCTGGTAGGGGTCTGGCCAGTGGCCCACAGCACCTGAAACCTATTAAGAGGAGCTCTGGAACATTCCACGGGGCTCCTACTCCGGGGCCAGAGGGCATCGTAAAGGTCTTCGCAGAGTGGGCCGTCGATGCGTAGGCGAGAGACAGCCTGGCGAGGTGAAACGTCAAGGCTTGCCGTCTGTGAGTGGAGAGGGCTTTGGAAAAACAATGCTGGCGCACTGCGGATTGTAGTGTGTGTGTGTGTGTGTGTGTGTGTCTGGAAACATCTCTGAGAAACGCTTGCTGTGAGGACGCTGGGAGATGCGGTTTTTCGGGGGGTACCACCCACCCTTCTCGAGTGGCCAGTGGGGTAGCTACTGGCTGCGTTTACATACACACAGTTGTCTTGTAGCGCAAATAAAACATTTTTCAAAATCCGCATTCTGTGTGAAATTTGTCACCATAAAAGAACAGTATGATTAAAACATTTACTGTTGGCAAGGCGGGCAAGACTTTTTTTTTTTTATCAAATGATTTGCCATCTGGACTTCTGAACAGTAGGGGGCCCAACAGTGCACTGACACTAAAAAACACACGAAAACACGCAAAGCCTCGCTGCCAAATTTCTTCGAATTAGCCTTATCTCCTCCACTCTGTGTGTAGAACTACGTGCGTGCATGCGTGCGCTGCCTCGCATGTGTGTGTGTGTGTGTGTGTGTGTGTGTGTGTGTGTGTGTGTGTGTGTGTGTGTGTGTGTGTGTGTGTGTGTGTGTGTGTGTGTTTTTTTTTTAGTGGCATCGAGGCCCTGTCTCTTTGGCTGGCTCTGTGTCCATACCACAGCGCTATGCTCAGTGGGTTTAGCTCTATGGGTGTCTGAGGCCTCTCCTCTGGACGCCCGTGTCCATTTGCTCTGCGGGTATGGCAGGCCCGGGCTGACAGATGGTCGGCACTCTTCAGTCCGCTCCAGAGTAACACAGTAACTGGTTTTTCCTCCGCCGTTGACCTTGCCACAGCCAGCCAGCAATGCAGGCTGGCACTCGGCCTGTCGAACAGGAGGGCAATGAAGTCCAGCTCTGCTCACATGATTATTAAGGCTTTGACGCTGGGGGGCCTTTCAGCGCTCCACGCCCCCGCCCCCCCCGCGCACCACACACCCACCACCACCCGCGCCCCTCCACCTACACACCCACCCGTCCTCTCTTGCTCTCTCTTCCTCTCTCTCTCTCTCTCTCTCTCTTGCACTCTCTCTATCTCTCTCTCTCTGCATGTCTGCCATGAACACAAGCTAAGTTTGATGGGAGTAGTGTTGTGTGGCAACTTTGCTCTTTGCACAAAAAAAGACGGACCAAACAAACAGTATTCCTCGTTACCGAAATAAAATGGGGGCACGAACTTTTTTGTTTTTTGTTTCAGTTTTTTCTTTTTCAATGATTTGCATTTTGTTTTCCGTTTAAACGGCGATATACCACGCGCCGCTAGCCCACGACGAGTAAACGGACGGCACGGACGCGCCGAGAGCAGACACCAGGCGAGAGGAATTATACGCACGCCGTCGCGTTCCCGAGCGAGGGGTCCTTAACTCAACGCCAGCACGCTCTGCACATGACTGCCCTCCTCCACACCGCACCACCCGCCGACAGACACACAGACATCTCCGGGGCGCGGGCCTGGAACCCGGCGGGGGGTGGGGGGGTGGGGGTCACACCGGAGCCCCGCCCTGGGAGTCGGGAGGTGTGGGTTTGCAGTGCTGACCTTTACCCACGGCAGCGCTGTCTGTTTGCACCTCCCCCCCCCCCCCACCTCACCCGCCCACCCCCTCCCCCCCAACCACCGTCACCACTGTCACCACCAGCACTACCAGCACCACCTTCCTTCTCACTTCTCAGTCAGACTACTAAGCAACCATTGGTAGCCAAGGGCACCCCGGTGACATCCCCAAGGGAATTGGGGTTGGGGTGATGGGCAGGTGGAGGGGGGGGGGTGTGTGTAGGGGCAGAGTAATGCAGAGGTTAATTCTGATCATTCAGTATTTATGGGGCACTTCAGAACAAGGGGTTGGCATTAACACTCTAAAGGAGACGTCCCTCCTGCATATCAATAAAACAGTAGCCAGGAACACAGCAAGAGCTCCTACCTCTATTCGGGTTACTCGAGTTCCCAACTAGCCTGACATGGGGGGGTTCTGAAATTAAACAGTGAATCGTGTGTTAGATACCGCATCGCTGCGAAGAAAGTGCTTTACAGCATTACATCACAATGAAATGGTGCATTTTTTTTTTTTCTGTGCTGGGGTTTGGTCATTCACAATGCATGCAACACACCGCTAAATGACCCCCCCCCCCCACCCCCCCGCCCCTTGTTTGACGATCATGTTAAATAAAGATAAGAAATAATAATAATAATAATAACTAATACAATAACAAATATGTCCTCCGGAGTCGCCGCGGTGACGTCCGCTCGTCCCGATTGCGATGCAGTGTGGGCGCGCGCAAATGTTCCCTCTGAGCTTGTACAAACAGGCCCTATGAACTGAGAGCACGGCGGATATTTTCTCACATGTTGGCCTAGTCTGTGAGGTGTGGGGAAATGTCAGGAAAATCAATAGATAAGGACTACATCAGACTAGGGCTGGTCTGGCCTAGCAACAGCTCTTCCCCACGGTCATGTCAATTACCTCTGTTTTACACGGAGAAGACCAGACACCGGGGGCGGGGGGGCTGTGCTGTAGAACTTCTCAACGCTGCACGCCGCAAAGTTACACAGGGAAGTGAAATTTGGAAGGAAACTTTATTTTTTTATTTTCCTTTCTCTTGCAGTCAAGTCAGATTACACTTTTTTTTTTTGCAAGTGAATGTGAGAAATCTACAGATCGAGCCCCCCCCCCAACACACACACACACTCTCTCTGTCTCACACACACACACACACACACACACACACGCGCACGCACACGCACACGCACTCAATCACACACCACCTCCATTTTGCAGCGCTCTCCACTTCCTATTCTCCTCGTGGACGCCACATTAGTCAGGCAGACGTATAATGTAACGAGCAGGAAGGTGCGCTTAATTGCATATTAGCAGCAACACACTTGGCTGCACGGGAGGTGACTACGCTAACGAACGAACGGAGAGGCATTATTAATCACCGATTAATAATAGCGGCGCAGAGAAATCGCACTCAGTGTCAAGCACGCCTCACTTCCTGCCGGCGCTTCCGAGTGGCTGGTCTGAGCGAACCGCCCACCTCCCCACCCCCCCTCACCCCCGCCCGATTTTGATCCCCGTTGAAACCATGTTGCCTTCACCTCCTTTCATGATCCTCTCCGACTCCGCCCCCTCTGTCCCGCTATAGAGTCCGAGCAATGAAGAGCACTCTATGTGTTTGTTAAGAGAAGACACGTGTGCTCTCTCTATGGATGGCCGACTAGGAAACAAAAGGGGGTGTCGTTTGGGGGCTGACGGAGGGGCGGTACAATCGAAGATAACTAATCAAAAACGATTGCGATCGGGGAGAGGCCACGTCGAACGACCGTGGGGCCCCCACATTTTTTTTGGTTCCTTCTCCTCCTCGTTTCATCAGGGAAAGAAAGACACTTAATGTGGTGGTAAATGAGTCGCCACCGGGGTACAGCAGCACAGACACACAGACCATGTAATCAACACACACACACACACACACACAGTGGCCAAGCTACTCCCCAGACCAGACCAAGGGAACACGACGAGGATTAGTCGCAAGAAAGCAACACAAAAACACTGCAAAAGGGACGTAGCTCCGAATACTGTGGTGTGGACCACCAGCTAGCCGGAAAGCACAGTGTGTGTGTGAGAGAGAGAGAGAGAGAGAGATAGAGCAGGATGATATTGGAAGAGGGTGATAGAGGCAGAGAGAGAGAGACGGACATTGAAGGACAGAGTGCAAAGGGCAAGTGACAGAGAAGGGTACAAAAACTGCATGTCGCAATAGGGACAGAGAGGGTCAAGAGAGAGAGAGAGAGAGAGAGAGAGAGAGAGAGAGAGAGAGAGAGAGAGAGAGAGAGAGAGAGAGAGAGAGAGAGAGAGAGAGAGAAAAAAAGGAGGAGGAGGAGGGGGGGGGTTATAGAGGCCTCACGCTCGCCCTGCTCCCCGGCTCTGTTGCGGCCCACAGTGCCTGCCTCACACAGAGCGGCCAGCTGTACAGCAAATGTGCCTCTCTCTCTCTCTCTCTCTCTCTCTCCTCCCTCTCCGCCCCCGAACCCTTCCACCCCTCCGGTGCCCCCCCTCCACCCTCTGCCCCCCCCCGCCCGGGCCACCGCCGGCTCCTCTTGGCGTGATCGCGCTCCGCCCCTCACTTGGCTTGCGGTGCCGTGCTGTCACCCACCCAACAAAATTTTGTAGAGGTGACCCCAGGACAGAAAAAAAAAAAAGGAAAAAAAAAAAAGCGAGAGAGTGAGAGCAAGAGAGAGAGAGAGGGGGAGAGAGAGAGGGACTTTCTGGAATGGGATGAGTTTTGTTTGTGGGCTTGGTTTGTTTGTTTGTTTGCTTATGGCCGTCCTTCCGACCGCTGCCATATTGGCTGGAGCCGCTTGGAATGGAGCGCGGCGGAGCTGGAAACCCGACTCAAAGTACATTATAGCGAGAGCCAAACTAAGCCCTTTTCATCCTTAAGACCTTATAAAAGGGGAGCACTTGGCTTCTAAAAGTCCGATCAGGAGTTGTTTTCTCTTTACTTAAATCTTTTTCTATTTATTTGTTTGAGCCCACCCAGGGATGTAATAGTGGAAAGCAGTGTGATAAATGGGACAAAGGTGCCCCCCCCCCCCCTCCCTCCTTTGAGGCGACTAATGTCATAGTTCACGGAGGGGTCAAAGTGAAACCCAGCAGGGGTCAGAGTTCCCGTCGAGAAGTAAAAAAAAATTAAGCGGGTGGTAGGCGGGGGGGGGGGGGAAAGGGGGCTTCGTCTGACAATGAAAACACTCTCGTCGAGGCTGTTGTCAAATGTCTGGCTCCATCACACTGTCGATAAGTTAGGAAATATTACCGCCGTTAGAATCGGGAGCGCAATGGTAAACCTGAAAATAAAACAAATCTCAAACAAAAGGAAAAGGGGGGAGGCAAAAAAAGGAATAGGATATGGTAATGAAGTACAACAGCTGAAAGCTGTATAAATCTGTGTGCCTCTGGAGAATAATCGGACACCCTCAATTCTGTAAGTGTGCCATGCCAAAAAAACTCCAAACTAAAGAGTGGCCAGCTGTCTTCTGGCCTGCTATTAAATTGCTCCTTGGATGGTGGCGATATCATTTTTTTTCTCCATAGGAGTATCGCACCAGGTCCCCAAACATAGCGACCAGCTGTACAGCAAATGTGGACTGATCCATCTGGGCCCTAGCCGGCTGCAGCCTCCATCTTAAGACACATGGGGCCGTTCACAGGCTTTGGCGAGGGCGGGTCCGCAGCACACTCGCTCCGCACCTATGGCCGCCGCCCACCATCTCATTTAGCGCCATTATCGTGCTTAATGTGTCGGCCGGAGCGCGCCGCACCAGAAGAACGAGCGGCGAGTTACGAGGTTGGTCCGAAAACCCGCGGAAAATCGCCCGCCGCTTGGAGCATTGCGGCCCATCAGCGTTCCCATGCATCAAAATGCATTTCCCCTCCCTTGCTTCCAACCCGGGGCTGGGGGGGGGGGGGGGGGTGTGTGTGTGTGTGTGTGTGTGTGTGTGTGTGTGTGTGTGTGTGTGTGTGTGTGTGTGTGTGGTGTGTGTGTGTGTGTGGGGGAGGGGTACTAAGGGCTAGGTACACCGGGGCTAGGCTGAGTGCACCCGGCTTAGGGAGACTATAGTATTACAAAAGGCTAACACTAAGACGGCAGTGGTGGTGGTGGTGGTGGGAGTGTGGGTGAAGGGGGGTTGACGGGGGACTGGGTGAGTGTGGGGTGTGAGAGAGAGAGAGAGAGAGAGAGAGAGAGAGAGAGAGAGAGAGAGGAGAGAGACAGAGAGAGAGAGAGAGAGAGAGAGAGAGAGAGAGAGTCTGGGCTCGGGTTCTGTTGTTCCATACACTTAGCGCTGGCGCTACGGTTATGTCACGCCACATCACTATATATAGAGTTGTCAGTGTGAGCTGACACCGGCCCGGGCGGCGGGGCGGCGGGCACGGACGACAACAACACCCCTATGAATCCAGCGTCTGCCCCATTACCTACGCTAATAACGCCGACAGCTGAGCAGAGATGACCCCCAGCCCCCTGATCCCCCTCTCCTGTGCAGATGGCCATTAAAAGGAGAAAGTGTCCCCTTTTTTTCTTTTTTCCCCCGCTCTCTCCACGAGAGAAGGTATTTAGAGCTTTTCCAAATTAGCACTTTTTTTTTTCCTACGTGTTTGGCCCGAATAGGCTTTTGCGGTAATTACAGGCTGGTTTGATTTTTTCATATTCTTCTTCTTCTTCTCCTCCTTCTTCATCGTCATCCTCATTGGGGAGCTACACTGCCGAATACGAAGCAATTCAATTACAAATTGGCACCGCTATTGGTAGTGCAACGTGGTCAATGAAGAAATGTCAGAAAATGAAGCACGGAAAAACATTTTGGGAATATCGTAGCGATGGTGGATTTTGCGATCAGCAGGGATATTTCTTTTCAATCTCTGCAGTCATATTTTCCACGACGCCTCCCCGTTTTCAACCCATTTATTTAGAGCCATTCATTCTCTCCTTTCGGTTCTCCAAAATGTAAACGCAATTGGCAACAATCCTTGAAATTGGCAAACCAAAAAATACTAAATAAATAAAAAACATCTATGAAACGAACAGTTCACGTTTAAAGTGAAAAAAAGATTGAAAATCATAAAAGTAAGACATCAGACAATAACCGAATCAGCGATCCTCCCCGTTATATCCTAAGCGGCCCGGGTTCCACTATGATGGGGGGAAAAGTGTGTGTGTGTGTGTGTGTGTGTGTGTGTGTGTGGCTGAAAGACATAAAGTAACCAGTAGGGGGGTTGTTTTCCACCCTCCCAGTGTGCTCCGCGGCCGCCCGCTCTTCAGTGAGAGAAAGGACTAATGCTGGCACGGTACTGTATTAGGCACCCCCCCGGTTGAATAGTGGGAGAGCAGATCGCAAAAGATGAATACAAAATACGCACCTACATACACCACTCCCGGCCCCCGTCCTTCCTCCACCCCGGCCCCCCCCCCCGCCTTGCTTGCACACACACACTACCACACACACACACACACACACACACACGCGCGCTGCAGCATCGAAATCACAAATCACATGCCTCTGATTGTTTATGCACAAACAGTGTGTCCCTGATAGAATTGCCTCGCGGTCCTGATAGAATTGCCCGTCGTGTTTAAATTCACCTGCGCCTAGAAGCGCGTCCCAAACAGAGAGGCGGCTTGGTTCCAGATCAATGAACTCCTCTCTCCCACTGAAGACAACAGATAATACAGTGTAATGAAAGCGCCGCCAAACGAGCTGAATAAATGAATGAATAAAGGGAGGGTGAGCGCATGGAATCCAGACGCCTACCTACTGCAGGCAAGAAAACCTGGTTTTTCCAATTGTCTCTTTGCTACAAATTATTCAGCCTGCATACAAATGATGAGGAGAAAGGGGGTGGGGGGGGTGGGGGGGAGTCAAGATGTATTTTCAAAACACGACGGAGGTTCGTTGTTGCTACGCACGCGCGCACACACACACACACGCACGCACGCACGCACACACACACTTTGTTTTAGGATAGCGATGCGGAGAGCGAGGTATCCTAGGTAACTTTCTTTCAGCAGCCTTGAGCCTTGATTGTGGATTGTTCTGTATCGGTGCATAATCAATATCTTTTGAGTATCAGGAATATTCAAGATAAGTCGATGAATGCTATAGTTGCTAGGCAATCCAGTGAACCCCATTCCCCCCCCATTCATTAAAAGCTCACACTGTACTGACTAGCAAACCAACTGGGCAAAATCAACGAACAGTAAAAAAGTGTCTCCCTGTTGGTGATTTGAATGGCTTCATGCACTTTCCAACACAAAAGTGCTCCCATATTTTGGAATGGGAGTCCATGCAATTTCAATAGAAACTCTTGAACAATACACAAAGAATCATGCATTGATATTGTGTGCAAAAATGAACAATAACCAAGATAAACAGATTCAAATTTAAGGTGTATTATGATGAGCAGTTTTTTAAAGTAATGCTCTCGTCGTTATAATGATCAATATAATGTATCAAAACATGGGGTTTTTTTTCAATATATTGCATATAACATAAGCAATTGTGTAATACATTGGCTACAATAGATTTTCAAATGTACTACATTTGAAAGTTTCAGTTTCAGTTAATTTGAGTTTCAGTTCATTATGATGGTATTTTTCTGTTGTAATTGGAATTATATATTTGATTAAACATTAGCACAATATTTATTGTGCTAAGGATCCACTAGAGACTTAAATGAAATGTAAGGATACTCCATTACATAAAGAAAGAGTGTGCAGCTAAATAAATGAGGTGACAAAATGGAGTAACGTAAAGATGTCCTACCCAGCATGTGGTTGGCCACGTGAACCTGGATGTCCCATTCACTGTAGAACACCATTTGACATTTGATGCATTGGTATGTCTTCTTCTGTACATAAAAACAAGCAAAAAGAAGGAACTTGTGTCAAATACATGCACAATCAATTCCATAAATACAGTATATACCTCTTAAAGTAAAATTGTTTTTGTACAATATTGTCATGCTCTGTTGAAATTGACAAATACCTCCTCTGTCTGTGAGGGGCTGGCCCTGGGCATGGGGGACACCTGGGGAGTCCGGAGCTGCCCGCTGTTGCTGTCCCCGCCTTGTTCCCGGTGCACCATCTGCACATGGTTCTGCAACTCGGCCTCAGACTCAAACTTCACGTTACAGCTGGTGCACCGTGTCTTGGCTGTGGACAATGAGGACGTCGAGGAGGCCGAAGACGCAGACGAAGCACCTTTGCCCTTTCCCTCCCCGGGACTGATGCTCTCACCCTGGACCCATGAACCTGTGATTCCCCGCTGGCGGTCGGTGGCCGGCCCACCATGCTGCCTGCTGCCTTCCTCCGTTCCACCGTGGGGGCTGGAG
This sequence comes from Coryphaenoides rupestris, assembly GCA_002895965.2. Taxonomy (NCBI): domain Eukaryota; kingdom Metazoa; phylum Chordata; class Actinopteri; order Gadiformes; family Macrouridae; genus Coryphaenoides; species Coryphaenoides rupestris. Next base: position 46,992 of record PIJE02001083.1, on the reverse strand, counting down.
CTCTTGGAGCCCGCGGCCGTCACACAGGACGCACAGAGGCCATACGGCAGTCCGTTGATGTCTAGCTTCACCAGGTCCAGCTTGGAACGGAAATCCTTCAGGCAAGACGCACACTTGAAGAGCTTCTGGGCCTGATGGTGCTGGTGCATGTTCTGGGGGATGGTAGAAGCTTGCGGGCCAATAGGGTGGTTGAGTGGACATGGTTCCTGTTTTGCATGTGGAAGGTACCGTGGATCTTGAGCTTCCAGTGTGGAAGTGACCGTCTGCATGCACACCAGCACAGCGGAAGCCCGTCAGGGAGTTCGCTCAGCGTACTGGGTGCATCTGGCAATGCTCCGGGAAGTCTTCCTCGCATTGCAAAGCGAGCATTTTGCATATCGGCCAGCCTACCAGTGTCCAGACTCTTGCTATGGGTTAACTTTGTGTTCGAGTAGGGTTAGCACGAGAGGGGATAAACGCTCACCACAGATGGGAACATGTAGTGTTTGACAGGCCCAAGGTGGCTCTGCATGTGCTCCTTAGCCCTGGCTCAGAGAAAGAAGGTGCGGGAGCAGACATTGCCACTTATGGGTTCCCTTGATCATATCTGTTTCCTCTTCATCATTGCACTCTCCCCAGGGCGGATTAATTATGGTCTCTTAGCTGATGGTTGGTGAGAAGGGGAATCCATCGTATAGGATGCCCCACAGATATCGCATCCAAACATTGGGTCTTGCTGGTTCCACCTCTTCCTCACTTCCATCGTGGCTGTTCCGGGACTTCCACTAACGGCAGCTCCCCCCTGCTCCGGCACCATGACTGTTAGTCAGGAGCCCCTTGAAGCATCAACATCTCTTTAGGCTGGACTTCCCACAACGCCCGTCGTAGAGCCATTTAGCACCACAGTTCATGGGCCTGCCCTCAAACACACAGTGTTTCTCCCCTCAAGTGTTTCTTCCAGCAGGACGATGGCGTGGAAGGGCCTTGCTTGCCAGAAGCGGCAAGTGTACTCTATCCGCTGTGGTTGGATGTTGGCATTTGCAGCTCACTTCCGTGCCAAAGGACTCGCCACAGAAGATGCAGCGGTGGGCACGGCCCTGGGTTCTCCAGGTGACTGTGTTTGAACATGCAAGCTGCAGGTCCGTCTCATGCCGGAAGTCCCAGTTTGCAAGAGGTGCAGCGGTAGGACCTTTTTCTCATTGCTGTGTTTCACGGCGAGATGGAGCTGCGTGGAGACCTTGGAGTCGAACACCTCCTGGCACAGGGTGCAGCGGAAAAACACAAACGTGTGCATGTCAAGGAGGTGCTTTTGGAGGTCATCCACCGAGGTGAATTGCTTGTCACAACTCTCGCAGATGTAGTAGGTGGAGTGATGGTGAAGTGAACGGTGACGTGCTTGAGCAGGGACTCTTGGTTTGGGAATTCCTTGTTGCACTGTGGACAGGTGAGTTGAGGCTGAAGACCGTCCAGGTGAGTTTTTAGATGAGTCTGGAAAAGGTCAAGGCTAGTATACTTGGCCCCCACATTGGTTGCAGATGAATTCACTGGTAGTCCGAGAGGAGCTCTTGCTTCAGTAACGTATGTTCCACAGAATATCGGAGAGTGGGGACTCAGAGTTTCTGAGTGATTTCTTTCCGTTGTTGATGTAGTTGAGTGCCAGTGGAATGTTCTTGTGGTTCTCCTTGATGTGCTTGTTGAGTTTCAAAATACTGTTAAAGATGGGGGAATTGGTGCAATATGAACAGGAGTACACCTCAACAATAGGCTCCTTGGGAGTTACAGCCAAGGGGGAGTCAAAGCGGAGGCTTCCCCCATCACAGTGTGTCTGCCGGACATGCTCCTCCAAGGTGGTCTCAGTCAAGAAGCCCATGAAGCATTGGGGGCAGAAGAAGGCATTGCTCTCCTTGGCCACAGGACTTGGGAAACCATGGAAGCAGCGAATGTGCTCCTGGAGGGCATTAAGTTCACCCATCACCTCAGGGCAGAAGTTACACTGAAGCAGCGCATCGGGGAGGCTTGCGAGCGAGCTGCATGGTCCTCTGCATTGTGCACCTGCTTGAGGTGCTCATTGAGGTTGAATAAGGAGGGCAGGACCTCCAAGCAAAACTGGCACGTATGAGCCTGCTCTGGTTTGTCTAGGTGCATGGTACGCAGGTGAATCTGTAGAACAGCCAGGCTGGAAAAACTCTGCTTGTTGCAGTAGATGCAGCTGTAAGAGATTTTCGGCTGTTTGGAGGAACGTCCTCCCGTCTCAGATGAGTGCTGGGCACTCCTCTTTCTCCTCCCCCTTGTCTTGGGCACTGGCGGGGCTGTCTCCACCATGGTGGAGCTGTCGACAGAGAGGTTGGAGTCGGGGGTCGTGCTCGAGACTGACGTGTAGCCCACGGTCAACAGAGAGGGGCTGTTGCTATGGTTGCTGGATTCAGGGAGCTGGTGAATGTCCATATGAGCATAGAGGTCCTCAACAGAAAGGAAGTGCTCAGAGCAGATGGGCGCAGTTGTGGGCACCTTCCTGTCACGGCTGTTGCGCCTGGTCAATGTGGGACAAGCAGCGTGACTCTCGTCACTGAAGGGCTCGTGGCAGTAAATGCATTGCAAGGCGGCGCCCAACACTCCGTCCTCCGATGGGGAGCACTCGGGGTGGCACTCTGCGATGTGTCTCTGGAGCTCCTCTGGGACGTCGAAGCCCTCCTCACAGCGGCTGCACTTGCGTGTCTCTTTCGACTTCCAGTCGTCGGCCCTGTTGCTGCCGTCTTTGCCCCTTTCGTGCACTTGCATGTGGCCGTGGAGGGAGCTGGACGACAGGAAGCCTCGGCGGCACACGGGGCACTTGTGGGGTTTGTTGGAGGCGTGGGTCTTCATGTGGATCTTGAGGTGGTCACTGCGGGAGAAGGCGGAGTCACACTCCCCACAGTGGTACTTCTTGTCGCCAGTGTGCAGCTTCACGTGGCGGTCACGGCTGCGCTTGTGCTTGAACAGGCGGCTGCAGAAGGTGCAGCTGAAGGGCAGCTTGTCGCCGTGGCTCTGCTCGTGGCGCTTGAGGAAGCTCAGGCGGCTGAAGGACTTGTCACAAAACTGGCATGGGTACGGTAGGCCGGGGCCTCCTTCGTCTTCACCGAAATCATAGTCCTCGCAGTGTCCTGGAGAAGTCTGGTCCTTACTGGAGGGGGACGATGCAGGCCAAGAGCACAAAGGATCATCCTCAATATCTGCCCCATCTGCAGGGGAAACAAGAAGGTAGGGAGGGAAGAGAGAGAGAGATTGTATTAGGAGCTCATTTGTTGGGAAGTAAAGGTGAACCATTGCAGTGTTAATCATCAATGTAATTATATGGTAAGTACCCATTAGGAATGTTGGCAATTAGTCAAACAAAAAGTCGACTTATCTTGAATATTCCTGATACTCAAAAGATATTGATTATGCACCGATACAGAACAATCCACAATCACTCAAGGCTGCTGAAAGAAAGTTACCTAGGATACCTCGCTCTCATCGCTATCCTAAAACAAAGTGTGTGCGTGCGTGCGTGCGTGTGTGTGTGTGTGCGCGCGTGCGTAGCAACAACGAACCTCCGTCGTGTTTTGAAAATACATCTTGACTCCCCCCCCCCCCCCCCACCCCCTTTCTCCTCATCATTTGTATGCAGGCTGAATAATTTGTAGCAAAGAGACAATTGGAAAAACCAGGTTTTCCTGCCTGCAGTAGGTAGGCGTCTGGATTCCATGCGCTCACCCTCCCTTTATTCATTCATTTATTCAGCTCGTTTGGCGGCGCTTTCATTACACTGTATTATCTGTTGTCTTCAGTGGGAGAGAGGAGTTCATTGATCTGGAACCAAGCCGCCTCTCTGTTTGGGACGCGCTTCTAGGCGCAGGTGAATTTAAACACGACGGGCAATTCTATCAGGACCGCGAGGCAATTCTATCAGGGACACACTGTTTGTGCATAAACAATCAGAGGCATGTGATTTGTGATTTCGATGCTGCAGCGCGCTGTGTGTGTGTGTGTGTGTGTGTGTGTGTGTGTGCAAGCAGCCTTGAGTGATTGTGGATTGTTCTGTATCGGTGCATAATCAATATCTTTTGAGTATCAGGAATATTCAAGATAAGTCGATGAATGCTATAGTTGCTAGGCAATCCAGTGAACCCCCTTCCCCCCCATTCATTAAAAGCTCACACTGTACTGACTAGCAAACCAACCGGGCAAAATCAACGAACAGTAAAAAAGTGTCTCCCTGTTGGTGATTTGAATGGCTTCATGCACTTTCCAACACAAAAGTGCTCCCATATTTTGGAATGGGAGTCCATGCAATTTCAATAGAAACTCTTGAACAATACACAAAGAATCATGCATTGATATTGTGTGCAAAAATGAACAATAACCAAGATAAACAGATTCAAGTTTAAGGTGTATTATGATGAACAGTTTTTTTTAAAGTAATGCTCTCGTCGTTATAATGATCAATATAATGATCAAAACATGTTTTTTTTTTTCAATATATTGCATATAACATAAGCAATTGTGTAATACATTGGCTACAATAGATTTTCAAATGTACTACATTTGAAAGTTTCAGTTTCAGTTAATTTGAGTTTCAGTTCATTATGATGGTATTTTTCTGTTGTAATTGGAATTATATATTTGATTAAACATTAGCACAATATTTATTGTGCTAAGGATCCACTAGAGACTTAAATGAAATGTAAGGATACTCCATTACATAAAGAAAGAGTGTGCAGCTAAATAAATGAGGTGACAAAATGGAGTAACGTAAAGATGTCCTACCCAGCATGTGGTTGGCCACGTGAACCTGGATGTCCCATTCACTGTAGAACACCATTTGACATTTGATGCATTGGTATGTCTTCTTCTGTACATAAAAACAAGCAAAAAGAAGGAACTTGTGTCAAATACATGCACAATCAATTCCATAAATACAGTATATACCTCTTAAAGTAAAATTGTTTTTGTACAATATTGTCATGCTCTGTTGAAATTGACAAATACCTCCTCTGTCTGTGAGGGGCTGGCCCTGGGCATGGGGGACACCTGGGGAGTCCGGAGCTGCCCGCTGTTGCTGTCCCCGCCTTGTTCCCGGTGCACCATCTGCACATGGTTCTGCAACTCGGCCTCAGACTCAAACTTCACGTTACAGCTGGTGCACCGTGTCTTGGCTGTGGACAATGAGGACGTCGAGGAGGCCGAAGACGCAGACGAAGCACCTTTGCCCTTTCCCTCCCCGGGACTGATGCTCTCACCCTGGACCCATGAACCTGTGATTCCCGCTGGGGTGGTGGCGCCACCATGCTGCTGCTGCCTTCCTCCGTTCACCGTGGGGCTGGAGCTCTTGGAGCCCGCGGCCGTCACACAGGACGCACAGAGGCCATACGGCAGTCCGTTGATGTCTAGCTTCACCAGGTCCAGCTTGGAACGGAAATCCTTCAGGCAAGACGCACACTTGAAGAGCTTCTGGGCCTGATGGTGCTGGTGCATGTTCTGGGGGATGGTACAGTTGCGGCCAATAGGGTGGTTGGTGGACATGGTTCCTGTTTTTTGCATGTGGAAGGTACCGTGGATCTTGAGCTCCAGTGTGGAAGTGACCGTCTGCATGCACACCACACAGCGGAAGCCCGTCAGGGAGTTCCTCAGGTCTGGGTGCATCTGGCAATGCTCCAGGAAGTCTTCCTCGCATTGCAGCGGCATTTTGCATATGCGGCAGCTACCAGTGTCCAGACTCTTGCTATGGGTAACCTTGTGTTCAGTTAGGGTTAGCAGAGAGGGGAAACGCTCACCACAGATGGGACACATGTAGTGTTTGACAGGCCCAAGGTGGGTCTGCATGTGCTCCCTTAGCCCTGGCTCAGAGAAGAAGGTGCGGGAGCAGACATTGCACTTATGGGTTCCCTTGATCATATCTGCTTTCCTCTTCATCATTGCACTCTCCCCAGGGCGGATATTATGGTCTCTTAGCTGATGGTTGGTGAGAAGGGAATCCATCGTATAGGATGCCCCACAGATATCGCATCCAAACATTGGGTCTGCTGTGTCCACCTCTTCCTCACTTCCATCGTGGCTGTTCCGGGACTCCACTACGGCAGCTCCCCCTGCTCCGGCACCATGACTGTTAGTCAGGAGCCCTTGAAGCTCAACATCTTCTTTAGGCTGGACTTCCACAACGCCCGTCGTAGAGCCATTAGCACCACAGTTCTGGGCCTTGCCCTCAAACACACAGTGTTTCTCCCTCAAGTGTTTCTCCAGCAGGACGATGGCGTGGAAGGCCTTGCTGCAGAAGCGGCAGTTGTACTTCTTGCTGTGGGTTGTGATGTGGCATTGCAGCTCCACTTCCGTGCCAAAGGACTCGCCACAGAAGATGCAGCGGTGGGCACGGCCCTGGTTCTCCAGGTGACTGTGTTTGACATGCAGCTGCAGGTCCGTCTCATGCCGGAAGTCCCAGTTGCAAGAGGTGCAGCGGTAGACCTTTTTCTCATTGCTGTGTTTCACGGCGAGATGGAGCTGCGTGGAGACCTTGGAGTCGAACACCTCCTGGCACAGGGTGCAGCGGAAAAACACAAACGTGTGCATGTCAAGGAGGTGCTTTTGGAGGTCATCCACCGAGGTGAATTGCTTGTCACAACTCTCGCAGATGTAGTAGGTGGAGGTGATGGTGAAGTGAACGGTGACGTGCTTGAGCAGGGACTCTTGGTTTGGGAATTCCTTGTTGCACTGTGGACAGGTGAGTTGAGGCTGAAGACCGTCCAGGTGAGTTTTTAGATGAGTCTGGAAAAGGTCAAGGCTAGTATACTTGGCCCCACATTGGTTGCAGATGAATTCACTGGTAGTCCGAGAGGAGCTGCCTTGCTTCAGTAACGTATGTTCCACAGATATCGGAGAGTGGGGACTCAGAGTTCTGAGAGATTTCTTTCCGTTGTTGATGTAGTTGAGTGCCAGTGGAATGTTCTTGTGGTTCTCCTTGATGTGCTTGTTGAGTTTCAAAATACTGTTAAAGATGGGGGAATTGGTGCAATATGAACAGGAGTACACCTCAACAATAGGCTCCTTGGGAGTTACAGCCAAGGGGGAGTCAAAGCGGAGGCTTCCCCCATCACAGTGTGTCTGCCGGACATGCTCCTCCAAGGTGGTCTCAGTCAAGAAGCCCATGAAGCATTGGGGGCAGAAGAAGGGCATTGCTCTCCTTGGCCACAGGACTTGGGAAACCATGGAAGCAGCGAATGTGCTCCTGGAGGGCATTAAGTTCACCCATCACCTCAGGGCAGAAGTTACACTGAAGCAGCGCATCGGGGAGGCTTGCGAGCAGAGCTGCATGGTCCTCTGCATTGTGCACCTGCTTGAGGTGCTCATTGAGGTTGAATAAGGAGGGCAGGACCTCCAAGCAAAACTGGCACGTATGAGCCTGCTCTGGTTTGTCTAGGTGCATGGTACGCAGGTGAATCTGTAGAACAGCCAGGCTGGAAAAACTCTGCTTGTTGCAGTAGATGCAGCTGTAAGAGATTTTCGGCTGTTTGGAGGAACGTCCTCCCGTCTCAGATGAGTGCTGGGCACTCCTCTTTCTCCTCCCCCTTGTCTTGGGCACTGGCGGGGCTGTCTCCACCATGGTGGAGCTGTCGACAGAGAGGTTGGAGTCGGGGGTCGTGCTCGAGACTGACGTGTAGCCCACGGTCAACAGAGAGGGGCTGTTGCTATGGTTGCTGGATTCAGGGGAGCTGGTGAATGTCCATATGAGCATAGAGGTCCTCAACAGAAAGGAAGTGCTCAGAGCAGATGGCGCAGTTGTGGCCCTTCCTGTCGCGGCTGTGCGCCTGGTCAATGTGGGACAGCAGCGTGCTCTCGTCACTGAAGGGCTCGTGGCAGTAAATGCATTGCAAGGCGGCGCCCAACACTCCGTCCTCCGATGGGGAGCACTCGGGGTGGCACTCTGCGATGTGTCTCTGGAGCTCCTCTGGGACGTCGAAGCCCTCCTCACAGCGGCTGCACTTGCGTGTCTCTTTCGACTTCCAGTCGTCGGCCCTGTTGCTGCCGTCTTTGCCCCCTTTCGTGCACTTGCATGTGGCCGTGGAGGGAGCTGGACGACAGGAAGCCTCGGCGGCACACGGGGCACTTGTGGGGTTTGTTGGAGGCGTGGGTCTTCATGTGGATCTTGAGGTGGTCACTGCGGGAGAAGGCGGAGTCACACTCCCCACAGTGGTACTTCTTGTCGCCAGTGTGCAGCTTCACGTGGCGGTCACGGCTGCGCTTGTGCTTGAACAGGCGGCTGCAGAAGGTGCAGCTGAAGGGCAGCTTGTCGCCGTGGCTCTGCTCGTGGCGCTTGAGGAAGCTCAGGCGGCTGAAGGACTTGTCACAAAACTGGCATGGGTACGGTAGGCCGGGGCCTCCTTCGTCTTCACCGAAATCATAGTCCTCGCAGTGTCCTGGAGAAGTCTGGTCCTTACTGGAGGGGGACGATGCAGGCCAAGAGCACAAAGGATCATCCTCAATATCTCCCCATCTGCAGGGGAAACAAGAAGGTAGGGAGGGAAGAGAGAGAGAGATTGTATTAGGAGCTCATTTGTTGGGAAGTAAAGGTGAACCATTGCAGTGTTAATCATCAATGTAATTATATGGTAAGTACCCATTAGGAATGTTGGCAATTAGTCAAACAAAAAGTCGACTCGTCTTTGCTGCACTTGCTAGTCACCAAAAATACTCTTTTCGCAGGAAAGAATTTCTGCCAAGACATGATTCCACCGAATTAGACCAGGCTTTTAATAACAGAACTAATACGTGGTTCCCCAAAACATCTAATAATGCATCTAATTAGGCCATTTCATTTGAACAGTTTCACAATTCTCCACAGCGCTGTTAACCCCAGTCAGTAACTGCGGTCAGGCGTGCTGCCATTCGCAATCAGTTGGTCTTTTCATGACTTCATTTTAAATACCTTCTTGTAATTGATAGGCCTATAGCATAATAACGGTGGATGTATGAACAAGCTCACACTCCCACTGAAGAATTGAACTCTGTGAAGCAGTGCACACACCACTGGCTGGTGGCACACAGCTCGTCCTGTTCGAATTGCTCTGGAGGCAAATCGCTGGAACGTCAATTTCTGTATGTTTAACCGTAAAGACATCATGATCCGCCTGATTATATATACTTATGTCTGTGACATGCGACTAGTCGGCTTGCGAAGAAAAAAAACCTGCCCTAGTAGCCGTGCATGAATTTACGTTTCTCTGAAACTTAGAACCCTGTTTCTTCTTCAGGCACAATACATCTCCTTAGGTGTTATCTAAAAAGTTAGATTTAATTGCACAATTGAAAGTATAATTAGAGAAAAGGCAAAGTGGAAATACTTTTACCACAATTAACCTTGCATGTGGCCATGTAATAGCTGAGCCCACTGTGACTCAAAATGCAATCTCTTTGACATTTAGAGCCAACACAAGGCCCGGGCATGCTTAAAGATGTAAGCTCTACATGAGGTAAATTAGAACATTTCTATTTTTCTTGAACAATACCAGTTTTTTTTTTTAATAAGAGGCCTTCAAATGACCTTATGTCTAGGGAAAAGAGGCAAGGAAAACAGTTCACAAGGCTCAAAGGGAAGATTAAATATGCAATTTAAACTGCGGCTATGCATACCCTTTAGCATAAAGCCTCTGAGTGCAGAATTGATGATTTCTGCGAGGCATGGCCCTTCATGCACATCAGTCAATATATATATCAGATTAGAGTATATGTATTATTATCATATTCGTCAGAGCGGTCTCTGCTGCGCCGCCAGGCAACCGATGCTGAATGGTTCAATTTGCCATGTGCAGGAGGTCTGCGGGGGGGGAGAGCGAGGAGAGAGAAAGAGGTGGTGTTGGGGGAGGGGGAGGTTTGGGAATGGTTGGGGTGGGTCAAGCTGCTAAATGACCTCACCCAAGGACAAACAGGTGCAACAAACTGACAAGTCGACATCAGGCGATGGAGTATACACCCCCGCACTGCTCCTCTCCTCTAATTGTTTAAATGTGTCCCTCTCTGCTGATGGAAACGCTGTCGCCCCACTGGCGCGGCGCTCGGGGAAACCGACGGGAAACACAGATCGCCACTTTCCAGCGGTTCAAAAGGTCACAGGCCACCTTATCCCCGCCTGTCTCCTCTAAACTACGTGAACTTCCTCACTTGAATAAAAACGGAATAATCCCAACCCCCCCCGCCCCCCACACACCAAAAAAAAAAAAAGGAATCATGTCAAAAGGCCAACACCAAGGACGAGAAAAACAAGAGGAAACTGCAGGAGATTTATTGGAGGGACGACGGAAAAGCAACACAACTCTTTCCAGGATCTAGTCTAGCGCTCTCTTCATCTGACAAACCCAAGTGTCTCTCTCCCTCCCTCCCCTGTTCTGTTGTTTTTACTGGGAGATCTGCCCTTTTGCCAGGATAACATGCCCTCTCCGAGCACTTAGCTCCATCAGGGCCTATCTTCAGGAAACAGATGGGGTCGGAGGCCATTCCCTTGCCCCCTCCAAACTGCTGAAAGCGGCACATTGAGAGCCCACCTCCACCACGGCCCTCCTCTCTCTCTCCCGGAAAACCTCCCTCCTCTGGCAGGGCGCCCACTCGGCACGCACATCTCACTCAAGAAGAGTCTCTCTCTCTCTCTCTCTCTCTCTCTCTCTCTCTCTCTCTCTCTCTCTCTCTCTCTCTCTCTCTCTCTCTCTCTCTCTCTCTCTCTCTCTCTCTCTCTCTCTCTCTCTCTCTCTCCTCTCTCTCTCTCTCTCTCTCTCTCTCTCTCTCTCTCTCTCTCTCTCTCTCTGCAGGGAGGTTGGGCGATCGGTGGTATGCCCTCCTCCACTGAGGGGGAGGATCTGCCCTCCCTCCCACAGCCTCCCAGGGTATGGGAGACGAAGAGCAAGAAGAATGACCCCGGCCGATGCCTTACAGTCAAACACGTGGCTGCGAGACAATATTATAAAACAAACAAACAAATGGGCCTGTAATGCACCACAAAATGAGCTTCTTTCCTTCTTTCTTTCTTTGTTTTTTTGGGGGGGTTTTATGCCTTCGCCTGGAGACACACAAAGCTGACAGATAAACATCATTACAATGTGTTACTCAACTCTGATTATTTCCATCATCGGGAGCTAATGTTGTGCACCAAGACAAATCGATCTTTGAAAATATGGAAAGTCGTAGTGTCACTTTAATAAACTTGGTGTCCATAGTATCCAATTACTGTTCAACAACAACAAAAAATAGCTTACATACACTATTTCTTGAAGCAATGCAATATCAACACAGTGGCTGCATGTGTTATTTCAAGCTGCTTGCTAACAATTTCTTACATTTGTAAAATTGCAATGGATGCAAAAAAAAGATTTAAATAAGTGTATTCCATTGGATTTGTTCATTAAGAGCGTGCCAATTAGGGTAAACTTTTACGCCTGGTACTGTCTTCATTTCTAAGTTATGTTTTTTTTTTTCAAAGATGCATGTTCAGGATAATATATCATACACACAAACACACACACACACGCATGCGGAAAACACACAGACACAAACGCATATGAACGCAATACAGTAAACAGATCCAAACACATGGCCAAGACAAGTGTGTGAACAACAGCAGATGAAAGCGTTCGCTACCCCAGGAGACCTTGAGAGGAAAAGAGAGAGAGAGAGAGACACACACACACACAGAGACGGAGAGAGAGACAGACAGCGAGAGAGAAGGAAATAGAGAGAAAGGGAAAGAGGGAGAGAGGGAAAGAGGGAGAGAGACAGAAAGAAGGAAAGAGCGAGAGAGAGAAGGAAAGAGAGAGAGACTTGTTTTTTCCTTCCTTCACCCAGACAAGAATTGCCCAGACCCATGCAGCCTGAGTAAATAAAAGCACGGCCCCTAACTTCCCTCTCTCTCTCGGGCTGGGGGCCCTGTGCACGCCAGCGCTCTCTGTGCCGCTGCCAAAGGGGATGCTGGGGCCTGAAAAACTACACCCTGCAGCTGAAGGGCTGTCTTTGTTGCTCTGCCAAGGCCTTCCTGAGCATCCTCCAGCCAACAGCCTGTCACATCCTGGGAGGAAGACCTCCATCTTAGGGCCTGTCCCTCCCTGGGAGTTCTTCGCTCTTAACCCCCCCCCCCCTCCCCCCTCTCTTTTTAAAGGTCTTCTATATGGCACAAAACAACTCGCATATTTTTTTTTTTACTCTGACCACGGATGTCTATAAATGCGTATGACATCTGCGAGGCACCCTTTACTAGTGACTATAACACTCTGGGCGTTCGGCCTACAAAGGGGCGAATTGGAGACATTTCGTCACACGGTTTGAGGTTTCTCGACAACTGGATATGATTAATGTGCTGGGTGCCAAAAAAAATGCCAAAAACTCACAAAAGTATTAGAAAATAGTTGTCACTTCCTGTTAAACACTTTCCTGTTTTCTATGCACGCCACATTCTGCATGAGTAAATATTTGTGTTTAAATAAGAGCCTTAAATAACACACCGGATAGCTTTGCCGTTTCTGTAAACATAAATACACTTACAAGACTGTGAAGCCCTTCATAATGCTGCATATTTGATATATTAGGAGTACGTAAGTAAGGCTTTATTTATATAGCACATTTTCATTGATTTCGAAACTTGCCTTTTTAAAGTAAATATTTTAGATTTTAAGACGTTATGATGTTAATGCATTATAGATGTTAACAGTACAAATGTTTTTATGTTCAAATTCTACTGGATGGTATTAAAATGAAAAATTGATTGCGAAAACCCCCCAAAAACATACAAACAAAACCAAGGTTAATTCAGGTGGATTCAAAACACAGTTTGGTATTTTACTCAACCAAAACACACCAGTAACACGGCAAAAAAAAAAACATTGTTTACGCCTCCAGTGGCCTGATAAGAGTTCTAGGTGCCTTATCTGTGCCTGACAGCAATTCAGCATCAACATCTCCCCTGTTTCAGGACACTCTCATCCAGCTTCAGGACCCCAGCTTACTGGAAGAGTGCTTTTGCTTTCACTCCACTGCCAAGCTCGTCGACTTTGATTCAAAAATGTAATTCTCGTGATGTCTGCAGAACATGGCTGGGCTTCTAGCCGCCAAAAAACTCCCCCATCTCGCTGTTTGTTGTAGCGGAGATCTGTACGTAGGGGTTGTCATCAGAGATGTGTTTGTGGGGCTGTATTGGTGGCACATCGGGGATTGGGGATTCATTGAATAAACAAAAAGCTGACAAGTCGTCTGAAGCAACACCATGACCCCCCCCACTTCGTATTCAGAGAGGGATGGCTTTATGTGTTGTTTTTGTTTTTTTTACAGTAGCCACCAGAGAAAATATATGGTGGCATTCCCTCGGCACCATACATGTGTCATCTTAACACATTTTCATATTCTGACGGTCAAATAGCAAATGTGCGCATGTGTGTGTGTGTGTGTGTGAACAACATAATTCTGCATTCGCCAATGTATATGGCATAAGCACTGAACATCTAATCGGAGGTGGCTTGCGGATGCCTTCGATTAGCTCAAGCTCTGATTTAAAAAATGTTCCTGCACCAATTGAGAAAAGCCAGGGGTTTGTGGGTGTGTGTGTGTGTGTGTGTGTGTGTGTGTGTGTGTGTGGAGCTAATTCCAGTTGTTTTGTCAGATGAGTGAATGATTCCCGGTGGACCGAGGACCCACCACAGAGCAGTTTGGAAGCAGAGGCCCGGTGTTTAGGCTGGGCGCCCGGCAGCCTCCGCTTGTAGCCGTGTGTTTTAAAGACACAGCGCATCCAGTCAAAGTGGAGCACAGGAGATTCACAGCAGCTCTCAACCACGCTGCCAGGTGGCCGGCCAGCCAGCCAGCCAGGCAGGCGTGGCGTTTCTTACGCACATAAAACTGACAAGTTTTATAGAAGAAATAAATAATTAACCTTCTGAATATTAATACCATTATTGTAGATGCTTGGAGGGTAAACACCAGTTCCTGTGTACGCTGTATTTCCCACTTCCTCCCTCTCTCTACCTCCCTATCTCTCTTCCTGTCACAAACTAGCCTATATGTTTTTGTTTTGATTTTCAGTAAGAAATCACATTTGTTTCAGTCGGTTCAGTCACAGTAAAGGCCGTGCTGAAGGCCAATGAAATGCCCGCTCGGCTACGCTACAGGAAGTGGATTATAGGAGAGGAGACGGACACTGGACAAACCGTAAGACGACGATCCCGCAAAGGAAAAAGAGAAAAACAAAATAAATAATGATGCTAGATAAGCTTCTCATCACCATTCTGATGAAAGCTTTGCTGCAACACACACACCCATTGACATGCCCCCCCCCCCTCAAAGAAAAAAACGATCAAAAATGTCCGACATGGTTCTTTACACACACACACACACACACACACACACACACACACACACACACACACACACACACACACACACACACACACACACACACACACACACACACACACACACACACACACACACACACACGGCTCTGACAACGACACACGGAGAGCTGGAAACATCAAGTGGCCGTCCCACCTCGGCCGCCTGGGTGTCCATTATTCTCCCCCCCCCCCCCCAATGGATCTGTCTGCTAACGGCAGGGAAGCAGCAAACTGTCAACTACTTTGTCCACATTAGCCATGTCCCCCAGCACAGACAGGAGCACTTGGTCACTGTCCCAGAATCCAGCGTGCCCGGAGCAGCGGCGTCCCAGGACACGCAGACAAATGGAGGGCCAGAACAGGGGGAAAAGTAGGGCGGCCAATCATCCTTTACGGGGGCCCTCACCCTCGCTTCCTTCCTCCTCCCTCCTCCTCCCCTCCTCCTTGTCTTCTTCTTCCTCCTACTTCTCCTCTTCTCAGTGAGTGAAGAGAGAAGATCATCATCATCACAATGTCCTTTCAACATATGGTTGACAAAAACGGATGACAACCTAGCCTATAGTCGTAAGAGTGTGATGGTACACGCATGCTATGTGTCGATCGCCGACCAAACCTTTTAACCAGCGTTAGTAACCGATGGAAACACGCCAGCGGCGGGGGCCCCGCTGAGCAACGTGCCCGTCAGCCCCTCATCCGTAAGATAACTGGCAGGGTAGCGCTACTGCAGACTTGGGTCAGAGCACGCACACACACAATAATGTACGCAGAATTACACACACCGACACAGACATAAAACATTACAGCACAGTAAACACACACACACACACACACACACACACACACACACACACACACACACACACACACACACACACACACACACACACACACACACACACACACACACACACACACACACACACACACACACACAGACACACACACACACACACGGGGGGGGCTTCCGTGCGGATCTGTGTGGAGTGTGGGAGCGGGGGCCGGCGGCGTGGCGAGGAAGGACAGTTGACCATGTCAGGTACACTGAGGGCATAAACAGGAAGGAGGCGACTCCCCACGTCTTGGCCCGAGAGGCCGGCACCGCCAGCCTCCCAGGGGGAGGCAGGATGACAATCTGTCTCCCAGCATGGCCGCACACAACCCGTCTCACCACACCACCCACCAGCCCGTCTCACTGCACCACCCACCAGCCTGTCCCACTGCATCGCCCACCACCCTGTCTCACTGCACCACCCACCAGCCTGTCTCACTGCATCACACACCAGCCTGTCTCACTGCCCCACCCACCAGCCCGTCTCACTGCACCACCCACCAGCCTGTCTCACTGTAACACCCACCAACCTGTCTCCCTGCACCACACTCTCTTAAACCCCCGTTGGGCTTGGGGCAGGATGGGCTGGGTTGGGTTTCGATAGGCTAGAGGGGAGGAGGTTCTGTCTGAGTGTGTATTGAATGTCTGCTTGTGTGTGTGTGTGTTGAATGTCTGTTTGTTTGTGTGTGCGTGCATCCGTGTCTGTGTCTGTGTCTGTGTGTGTGTGTGTGTGTGCTCCCTATGCACTGCGGCAGACCAGGCACATGGCCCAATGGACTGTCAGCCAGCCGGCCAGTTAGCCACTGAGAGATGCTGCAGCTTTACACTGTATTTTTTGCTACACTCTCTCTCCCGCTCTCCCCCTCCCTCTCACCTCCATTGAGTTAACTTGCATGGTTGTTTTCTTTTTGCCCATCGTTAGTTATTCAAGGAAATTTGATTTATGGGTTTTCAAAAAAGTGTGCCACGGAAATCTGCTGAGTTACTGTGTGGCTGCTTCATTAAAAATTGGGTTTGCTCTGCATGTTTCGAGGAGGGCCTATCCATTACTTAAAATACGCACGCCGTCCGCCCACTGAATGCAGGGGAACGAGGGGGCTAATTCTTATTAATCAAGCAGACGCCGCCGCACCTCCATAAATACTGGGAAATAATGAATGTGTGTATAAATAACTGGTGACACTTTGACTCGCCTACCTTTTTGTGGATATAGGCCTACTGGATATAAAAGGAGGTCAGTAAAGCGATTATGTAAGTAACGCGGTGTCTCGCGGCAACAAACAAACAACAAAACAAAAAAACTAGGAACAAAGAAACAAACAAAAACCAACGCAAAATGGCTTGTATTAGCGCTCTAGCGTTCCGACCCAGCGTCAGCTACTGACAACCGACTGCGGCTCCCGACCTCTGACCCCCGGGCTCCCTTGATTAAACACACTTTGACTCCATTTGATATCTCGTCAACGCGGCCCCGTCGAAGCGGCGGTAAGAACAACGTGAAGACAGCCCAGGAGGGAGAGAGAGCACAACACAACACATCGCAGAGAGAACAGCAGGACCTCACACCTGTGCAATGGGTGCAGGCTGCGGCAACACACACACACACACACAATGCACATGCATGGAGGAGGAGGAGGAGGAGGAGGAGGACAGGTCTGCTGAGCTGCTAGTTAGCTTTGGTCTGAACCCTGGTGTATAGAGACAAAGGTGGTGTGTATATATATATATATATGTATGTATTTATACATACATATTTTAGATGTGTGTGTGATATTAATATATATATTTTATGCATGTAGCCGGCAGCACCTCCTTCCACTTCCCCTCTGCCTGCCGCCTCTAACCATTTCCCCTCTCTCACTTGTACTTCCGCTCACCGCTGCCGCAGTTCAGCTAAGGCAGCGTTATATATACGCTCTCTATCTCTCTCTCCCTTCGTCTCTCTCTCTCTCTCTCTCTCTCTCCCTCTCTCTCGTTCTCTCTCTCCCTCTCTCCCTCTCTCTCTGCTCTCTCCTCTCTGATATTCTGCCTTCCTCACAAAGGAAACAACTCTCATACCTTTTTCTTTTTGTGTGTGTGTATGTGTGTTTCCTATTTTTTCTTTTCTCTCTGTGTGCGTGTGTGTGTGTGTGTGTGTGTGTGTGTGTGTGTGTGTGTGTGTGTGTGGGGGGGGGGGGGTGATGTATAAAACATGGGGCCTCAGGTAGAGGATGTTGGGTAGGGGAGCCGTGTCCCCCCCTAAATGGCCAGCCCATGTGCATGCGCCTAACACTTCAGGGGGGGGGGGGCGTGTGCATGTGTGTACATGGTATGTATGTATATGGAGGATTTCTCAGGGTAACTGTGTCTTTACAGAGGTCAAGGGTTACAGTCGGTTGACCTCTCCTCCCAGGGCCAAACCTATATTCCACTCCACTTTGAAGTTGAGACCTCTTCACTTGAGACCCCTGTCTCCACCTTCTCCTCATCCTCATCCTCATCCTCATCCTCATCCTCATCTCGCCGTCTGTCTGTCCGCCTCTGCATGTCTGTCTCGCCGTCCCTCAGTCTGTCCTATTATATGAGAGCTTCTGTCCAATAGATTCCTTTTATTGGCGTCATAGGAATCATTTCCTCTGGTGTCTTTCAGGAGAAACGCTTACTGTTCTCTTTCAGTTACGTCTGGGGCTACAAGTCTGGATTTTATCACTATTCCATCTAATTCTCTCTTTCTTTCTTTCTTTCTTCTCTTTCTCTCTCTCTCTCTCTCTTTCTCTCTCTCTCTCTCACACACACACACACACACACACACACACACACACACACACACACACACACACACACACACAGCCAAGCCCGATGTTTTCTCACTCAAGTCGTGTCGTGTCTGAGCTGAGAGATACAGTACAGGTGGGGTCATGGCCAGCGGACACACACACACGGAGTATTAAACAGGTGTGCGTGTGTGTGTGTGTGTGTGTGTGTGTGTGTGTGTGTGTGTGTGAGAGAGAGAGAGAGAAAAAGAAGGACATACAGTACATACTATAAGAAATAAAGCGAGGAGATATTGGTGCATGCATGGTATTGAACGTTTTGCGTGGCCACGCTAGGCGTGTTCCTGTGTGCAGACGTCCATGTTGGTTTATCCTCGCTCTGACATTAGCGGGGCCCCCGAGCGCCACCTCTGTTCCCCAGTAAACCTTTAACGGCTTCATGCCTGCCGTGGGTGGGTGCGAGTGTGGACATGCGTGCATGACTGTGGATGTCCACGTGTTGCTGTACTGTGTATAAAGGAATGTATGTAGATTTCTATTTCTATTGATATGATGCTTGTGTGTGTGTGTGTGTGTGTGTGTGTGTGTGTGTGTGTGTGTGTGTGTGTGTGTGTGTGTGTGTGTGTGTGTGTGTGGTGCGTGTGTGTGTGTGTGTGTGTGTGTGTGTGTGTGTGTGTGTGTGTGTGTGTGTGTGTGTGTTGTGTGCAGCAGAAACAATTGTAGGGTGCCAGAGAGTCCCGGTGACGGCGAGTGTCATCTAAGTCTGTTTTTTTTTATACAGCTTGGGGGTCGTAGCCGGTGTCTCTTGTTCTCTCCTGCACTCCGGGTCATGTGACTGAGAGAGAGAGACACAGAGAGAGAGAGAGAGAGAGAGAGAGACAAAGAGAGAGAGAGAGAGACAAATAAAAGGAAAAGGAGAAGACGAAGAAGAAGACGAAGAAGAAGAAGAAGAAGAAGACTGCGGAAACACTTAGACAAACTGCAGGGGTTGTCTCTTAAAGACATTACTTGGTCTGTTTTTGGCGTATGGACCGCCTCGGCGACCGGGCTCCAGCTCCCCCCGTCTGCGGAAGTCTGCGTCCAGCTTAGTTCAAGTTGGACCGCTGGCTCTAACGCGAACAAGTTAGCAACATTTTTCTTATATCTTTTGGTCCTCTTCAGTCAAACAAACAGCTGAAACATGTACAGTTTATAATAAAATACTTATGAGATCAAATGTATTCCAAAATAATGGAAACTTATCTTGAGACATAAACAAACCATGTTAAATAAATGCTGCCGACATGAATGAATACATTCATACATCTATTTAGTATCATCTGCATAATGCCTATAGCTTCCTGACTTCCTCGCTGTATTCTCCCACGGATACAGCGAAAAGCAAACCCAGTCTGGGCCTGTGGGGCTGCAGCTGCAGTTCCATCCCCTGGTACACATTGCTGCACTATTGTGTTGTTGTGTTGCCTAGCTTCCTTTCCCAAAGTCAGGCTCAGCAACCTTGGCCACAACAGCCCATCCGGTGTCCTCTAGGTGAGTAATGACACGGCCGTTCACACATCTCCATCACTACTCCGTTCATCACCTCCGCTGAACAGTCGCTTTTGCAGCTTTTCCTTTGCAGATGCCTTAATACGGCCATAAGCAGCAACGCACAGCTAGCCGTACCGTGTGATCACATCCAACCATTGGAATTGCTGTTTTCAGATAGATAAATAGATAGATATTGCTATCTACTATTCTATCTGTATATCTATCTTTCGATCATTTCTGCGCCTGCGCTCTTCTCCCAGCATTCAGATATCACTAGATGAGCCACTTGTACTTCCTCGCTCTTACTTCCATAGCTATCTGTATTCACTTATCTTACTGCTACCATCTACCTACTCGATAGCGACTGCGATCTACTACCACTCTACCCCTATCTATCTTTGCGACTGCACCTGGGCGCTCGTTTGACGCCCTTGTCAGTGGCGTCAAACGCCACGCCCTTCCCCCCGGCTGCGCGCGGTCCGCCCGGCCGAGTCGCTGCGCCAGCTTACCACCAGCGATGACTATACGAGGAGTCTTACACCTGTTATCCCAGTCTAGCTCTCACCTCGTCTCTGGCAATGGGGACCTTCTAGCGTTGTCAATAAGTATACCACGTTCTCTACAGCCAGCGCATTCTCATCCTTTGCCGTAGCGAACGACACGCTTCTCATTCCCCTACACTAGCCCGCTTGCTCGTTCTACCTTATGTCGTAGTCAGATGCGATGCAGCTTCCCTTCCTTATCCCCTCCACCTCCCTGACCCGTTCCCACCTACCTACCCGACCACAGCTGGAATCGCCTTCCCTCGCTGAACCCTTGCACTCACTTGCGTGTTTGTACGTCTTGGCACTAAATTATAGTTCTTACCGTCGTTTAGCATATCGTAGGTTCTTAGATGTCACAATGGTACTGCTGCTCTTATACGAGCTGTTTCCAAAACTTTTTCTATTAGCCTTGCAATTATGAATGCTTGAAACCTGTGCTAGTCTTATCTTTATGTACTACAATGATATATTGCTGTCTCTCTTTCGACAAATTACAAGTTACTGTAAGTCGCTTTGGAGAAAAGCATCTGCCAAATGCCCTAAATGTAAATGTAAATGAAGTACTGAGGACAGTTGTGCTATAGCACTTATTACTGTAGTACTGAGGACTGTTGTTTAACCTTTACTCAAGGGGCCTGGCCTAGACCCTGGCTCTCTACATTTGTCTTCAGAACCTCTCGCGACTCACGTACTATCAGCTCTGCGCTCTCTCTTTCCCCCTCTCTACTCTCTCTCTCTCATCCACACACACACACACACACACACACATCACACACACACACACACATACACACACACACACACACATATACAACACACACACACACACACACACACACACACACACACGTACACACCCACACACACACACACACACAACACAACACACACACACACACACACACACACACACACACACATTCAGCACAGCACACACGACACACACACACACACACACATACTCATTTTCCATTTCTAAAATTGTCCTTAAATGTTTCTTTGTAAAACTATTACGCTTGTCCACCCACTGCACTCCTAACTGTCCCTGGAAGGAGGCATCCCTGCTCTGCGTTCCTTCGCAAGGTTTCTTACTTGCTAATTACGGGGTTTTTTCCCTTTGGGGGGCTAGGGGAAATATATGACCTCTTTGAGACTGTTACTGTGATTAAGGGCTATACAAATAGAATTTACATGACTTATTGTGCTATCACACTTTATACTGTAGTACTGAGGACTGTTGTGGTATCTTAATCTTTGCCCCATCACACTCCTGCTATGTATTCTGCGACCGCTACTTCTGGCACGGCCGCGACGCTTTGGTGGTTTCATATATCTATATTTTGTTGTTATTGTGTTGCAGAAGACCCCGAGCAACTAAGATTGACAGGTGAGCATGACACTGTGAGCACTGTGTTTCGGTCTGGGGTAAGTAGAACCACGTTCTGTAATACTGTCACGGCGTTCGCTACTACCTGGGTGGTAGCCCCATCTGAGTTTGAATACAATATAACACATCCCCACTACCCAGCCGTTACAGTCACCCTGTACTGTGAGCCTTCATCTATGCGAGAAGTCACTATTATGTGGTACTCATAACACCCTCGACGAACTCTCTATACTTACTCTATAAAACTGTTAGTTACCCTAATGCGAGGCAGCGACTACTGTGGTGCCGAGCTAAAAAGCCGAAAACTCTACCAGTGCCACGCACTGTAATAACGCATGGTAAGTACTGAGACGGCGATACTTGTTAAGATCGGGTAGTAGTCGGGTTTCCCCCACTCCTGATATTTAGCTCGTCACCACGGGTACACTTGAGCGAGCGACTCGAGCGAGAGTTCGAGTGTGAGATTATATTAAATTACAACCCAATTTCATTAATATACTGTAGTATAACCATCATATTATTATGTATGTTGCAGGATACAAATATGGCCTTTGCCTCGGCGTCCCAGACATACACAAAAAGAATCCTGTATGTATCAGGCAGGCCCCATTCCCCTCTCTCTCTGTCCCTCTGTCTATGTCTCTCTATCTGTTTCTCTTTCTCTCTCTCACTTAATAATACGTTCTACGTACTGTAGCTACTGTCTTGTGTCGCTCAATACCACTTTCAACTCTACTTCTGCGCGTCTATCCTCTGTATCATCTTCCCCGTTAGCCCAATTACTTCCCTGTGGCTATAACACTTGCCTCACCTCCCTAATCACCTGTTATGCTGTAACTTGTTGTAAATAATTCAAGAGCGCATTGCACTTCTGCTGTTGGTAAATAATTCAACCTTTTCCCTTCCCTCGTAACCAGGGTTGGCCTTAATAGGAGAGCGCGGTACCTGTAGTCGGGATAAACAAGGGCGCCTGGCAGCCAGCGCCGGGGAAACAGAGGGATTTGGGCTTCGCCATGGCCCAGGAATAAGTCGTTTCCTCCTGAAAAGGCAGAGAGTTGACTGTCTGACATTAATTAAACCCTATAGGATAAAGGTTATCTGAGGCCCGGCAAAGCGGAGCCGGGGATGCGTCGCAGGATGCTGTGTCTGCCGAATCCTAATTATTGCACCGTGTGTGCGTCAGAATCCTATATACTCAGGAGCCGCTACTGTCTAATCTAGCAGTGTCCTCTCTCAGTGTGTGTGTGTGTTTGGGCTGGGTTGTGTGTGTGTGTGTGTGTGTGTGTTGTCGTGTGTGTGTGGTGTGTGTGTGTGTGTGTGTGTCCGAGCGTGTGTGTGTGCGTGTGGTGGCGGTATACTGCCGTGTGTGTGTGTGGATGAATCTTGCGACTGCGAGCACTTCGGTTTGTGTGAGGGCGCGAGCGGAAGAGAGTAAGTGTCACTGAGGCAAGCGGGTAGTACCACTGTAGCCACGTGGAAGCCTAGTGGTGGTCTGTGATCGTGGTCACTGAGACGATTCATACAACACATGATAGATACTATAGGAGGCGCGAACGAACTGGTGATAGTGAGCACGCGTTATATCTTCCCGCAAGCTGTAAAGATGCGACACTGAGAGGAGCGAACTACTGTTGTGGTATAACTTAATACTGTCTAACCTTCGCAGGACTAGCTGTCTCGCGCTGTTATAAACTCAAATTATTGTTATAAGTGTGAGTATAAATAACCAGACGATATAGTTAAGCGTCCTCTGTGGTATACCACTGTAGCACTGAGCACTGTTGTGGTATACCACTTAATACTGTAGTACTGAGCACTGTTGTGGTATACCACTTAACAACACTGTACAATCTGTTGTAGAAGAAGGCTGCATAGTATTCTGCTGTTGGTAAGTGGAGAAACAGAATCAGTGTTGTATTTCTGAGCTATTCTTGTAGATGAACTGGTAGAGCCATTTTCTTAAAAGCTAATCCTGTAGCAGGACTGGTAGAGGTATTGATCTTAAACTACCTGTAGCAGTGTTTGTATTTTACTTAAACTAACATTGTAAAGTAACCTATTGCAGTGTTGGTTTTACTTGAAACTAATCTTGTAACAGGACTGGTAGAACTATTTCTCGTAAACTAACCTATTGCAGTGTTGGTTTTACTTGAAACTAATCTTGTAGCAGCGTTGGTAGAGGTATCTATCGTAAAGTAACTTGGATAACAGTGTTGGTTTGTTGGGGTAGTGTTGGTAAAAAGGAACCTTGTTGTAGTATTGTTGGCAGAGATATTGGTCAAATTCACTTATTACAGAGCTGTTGTTGCAAACTTGACAGGGATCATTAGCATATTAAGAGGTGGACACGCCCAGGGATAATCACCCAGTTTCGGGCATTCAGCTGTAGTCAATTGAGGTAACGACAAGGAGGAGCTTAACCCTGCATGATTAGTGAACTAGCTCAGGAGTACTCTGTACAATCATCCCGCTTCCCAACCAGACAATGGAGAGCCCCAGGTTATGCTTAGAGAGGAAATCAGTCACCTCCAGACGCACCTGCACGGTCACAAAATGAGGTAGACACGCATGGAACGAGGAGGAAGAGTGAGCTCTAAACCCGTAAGCAATAGAGGCGCCGCCTCCCTGCGGCGTGGCACACTTCCTAGCTACTAATACAAGAGCTATCGCCGTATGCGTACCGCGTCCAGCTGTAGCTGGTCATGTGCTGCTGGATGTACGCTCGCGGCCGAAAGAGACAGAACAACTACGACTACCACAAGAAGCGTAACTAGCCCGAGTCATTTCCTCGCGTGTGCGGAGATCTACGCACATGAGAAACAGTGGAGGATGTGCTCTCTCTCTCTCACTCTCATCTCTCTCTCTCTCTCTCTCTCCTTCTCTCCTTCTCTCTCTCTATCTCTCTTTCTCTTTTTCTCTCTCTCTCTCTGTCTCTCTCTCGCTCTCTCTTTCTCTCTCTCTCTGTCTCTCTTTCCTTTTCTTTCTCTCTCTTCTCCTCTCTCTCTCTCTCTCTCTCTCTCTCTCTCTCTCTCTCTCTCTCTCTCTCTCTCTCTCTCCCTCTCTTCCTGACTTGTGAGCTGAGCTGCAAGATCTTTCCAATCTAATGTAATTAAAGGTCATCGTATTTCGTAATTTTTTGGTGTAGCCTTAGACGCCGGTGCCGTAGTGTATTTTCGTATTGCTGTGCCGTTGGTGGTTGGTCTGGTGTGTTTCTGCATCGGTGCTACAGTAGTTGTACTTGCATTGTAGCGCCGGTGTGTCCTCCGTAGACGGCTAAAGGTCCTCTAGTCGGGAGTAGTTAGCAGGGAGACAAATGTTTCTGTCAGTAATTGCTGATAGGTCGAGGTCTATTACACCATTCTGAAATGGGTCCATCATCATCGCTATCATCATCATCATCATCATCATCATCATCATCATCGTCACCACCATCATCACAGTTAGTTGCCGATTGTGATCAGCATTAGCGTATCCCCTTGTCGCCTCGCGTTTTTAACGTTGACATTTCGTCATTTAGCGTGTGCTTTTATCCAAAGCAACTTCCAAAATGCAATGGAGAACAATGAATACACAGGAGCAACTACAAACTTAAAGTGTGACGACTACAAACGTAAAATATATAAAAACTGTGTATAAGTGTATAAGTGTAATGCTCCATAACAGTGTATCCAAACAAGCGACCATATAGACCCGTGCAGGATAGATGAAGCAAGAATCATGACGTCATCACCCGTATATTTTACCAACATGTCAGTCAAGGACGTACAGCAGTACGTCAGCGGTCATTATTCTAGTCGTGTTTATTTATGTGCCGCTATCAGATGATCCGCATCTCTTGAAACTTGTGAGCGATGATTTCCAAGGACAGGATTTTTTTTTTCAACGTGATACTGACACGACGGGCTTGGAGATTACTCTCGTCAAGTTTTCCAGTA
Source organism: Coryphaenoides rupestris (assembly GCA_002895965.2). NCBI lineage: Eukaryota > Metazoa > Chordata > Actinopteri > Gadiformes > Macrouridae > Coryphaenoides > Coryphaenoides rupestris. The sequence continues at coordinate 21,665 of PIJE02001083.1, read as the reverse complement.
TTGCATGAATGGTAATTCATGTGGGGGCGGCGGTTGTCATATTGAGTTTCTCTCTCTCTCTCTCTCTCTCTCTCTCTCTCTCTCTCTCTCTCTCTCTCTCTCTCTCTCTCTCTCTCTCTCGAGACGGACAGGAATAGCTTCCCAGGTGACAGTGTAGCGTAGCTAAGTAAATGGTAACCAAGCCAGGCGGTGCTGTGCATGCACCTAACACTTCACTGAGCAATCTGTCAACGTGTCAGCAACACATGTTTTGTAAAAAGCCTCTGGTGGGAGCCAGGGGAAAAAAGGCACTCCTGCCAGACCGGAGAGGAAATGCTTTTTTTCTCTCTCTCTCTCTCTCTCTCTCACACACACCCCTCTCTCTCTCTCTCCCTCTCTCTCTCCATCTCTCCCTCTCTCCCTCTCTCCCTCTCCCTCTCTCCCTCTCTCTCTCTCGCTCTGTCTCTCCCTCTCTCTCTCTTCTATGCAGTGGATTTTCTATTGCTGGTGCTCAGGTCCCAGGGGCCACCCTCCCCCCCCACCCCCACCACCACCCACCCGTGCGCACACACACAGACACACACACACACACATGCACCCGTTGTCTGCACTTCAGAAATTTGAACTGGGGACCCTCGAGGGGCTTTGCTTAGAGGGTGGGGGTTGGCTGGGAAGGAGGGTCTCTCTCTCTCTTTCTCCCTCCCACCCTCCCTCCCTTGGTCGTCTCTCTCTCTTTCTCCCTCTCTCTCCCAAGCCCTCTCTCTCTCTCTCTTTCTCTCTCTCACTCTCTTTTCTCCCCCTCTCTCTCTTTTTTTACAGAGCGTATGAAATTGTGAAGGTATATTGTGGCAGGTCCCTGAGCGGTCTTTTCTAATACCTGAGTTTCTGGTGAAGCTGGAAATTACCGCTGCCCCCCCCGGGGGACGGCTTTATCCACACCAGGAAGGGGAGCCCGGCTCAGTAGGGAGCGTGCTTAATGCATGGCTGAAATAAAAGAATTTCTGAGAGATGGGGAGCTGAAAAGCTAGCTTTTTTTTCTCTCTCTCCCCTCTCTCCCTCTCTCCCTGTCCCTCTTCTTCTTCTTCCTCACCCCCCCACCCACACCCCTCCCTCCTGGCCTCCCCTTCTCTCTCCCCCCCCCCCCCGCCACCCCCCGTAGTATAGTTTACTACTCTCTGCCTCGTCTTGAAGGGCTCTAGTTTAATAAAGTTTCAGAGGATCTTTGCCGGAGCAGACAGCTAGACAAATGCCCCTGTGTGTTCTCTTTTGTCAGAGATACAGCTTTTTGTTATGTTCTTGCAAATTTGATTTCTCCCTCTGTCTCTCGTTTTCTTCTTTTTTTTTTTTTGCCTTTTTTTGTTGCCCCCCCCACACACCACACACACACACACACACACACACAACAACACCAACACCCTTGGTCTCTCTTTACCCCCGCCCCCTCTCTCTCTGTCTCTCCTCTCTCTCTCTCTCTCTTCGCTCTCTCTCTGTGTCTTTCTCTCTCTCTCTCTCTCTCTCTCTCTCTCTCTTTTCTCTCTCTCTCTCCTCTCTCTCTCTCTCTCTCTCTCTCTCTCTCTCTCTCTCTCTTTCTCACACAACACACACACACACACACACACAACACACACACACACACACCACACACAACACACAACACAACACACAAAACACACACACACACACAGAGAGAGAAAGAAAGAATCCAGCTCCATCTCTTGTGGGTGAGTTTATTGTTTGGTCTGTCTTTGCGTTTCTCCCCCGCTCTGTTCTCCCCCCTCTGCGCCTCCCTTTTGTTTTCTCTATATTTTGTTGTATTGTGTGCAGAGAGACCGAGATGCAGATGCAGTGCAGACTGTTTGGCCCTGGGTGGAGCGTGCCGGCGTTCGCCCTGGGTGTCTATTAAACCAAAACACATCCCCACCCGGCGCCAACTGCTCATCTATGCATTGTATACCTAACCCCCGACGACTTATGTAACTCAATCAAGCGCGATTTGCCGCAAAGCGAAACTACCGTGCAGAGCATACCATTACGGGTCGGGTTCCCCCCCTCCTGTTGCGTTGCACGGCATTGACCACAACATTAGTTATTAATTACAACAATTCATCATAACCATCATATTATTATGTATGTTGCAGGATACAAATATGGCCTTTGCCTCGGCGTCCCAGACATACACAAAAAGAATCCTGTATGTATCAGGCAGGCCCCATTCCCCTCTCTCTCTGTCCCTCTGTCTATGTCTCTCTATCTGTTTCTCTCTCTCTCTCTCTCTCTCTCTCTCTCTCTCTCTCTCTCTCTCTCTCTCTCTCTCTCTCTCTCCCCTTCCTATCCTCCCTTCCTCCTTCCTCCTCCTCCCTCTTCTGCTGTTGGTAAATAATTCAACCTTTTCCCTTCCCTCATAGCCAGGGTTGGCCTTAATAGGAGAGCGCGGTACCTGTAGTCGGGATAAACAAGGGCGCCTGGCAGCCAGCGCCGGGGAAACAGAGGGATTTGGGCTTCGCCATGGCCCAGGAATAAGTCGTTTCCTCCTGAAAAGGCAGAGAGTTGACTGTCTGACATTAATTAAACCCTATAGGATAAAGGTTATCTGAGGCCCGGCAAAGCGGAGCCGGGGATGCGTCGCAGGATGCTGTGTCTGCCGAATCCTAATCAAGAGCTCTTATTAAAGCACCGTGTGTGCGGGCTCATGCGGCGGTGTGTGTGTGTGTCTGCGTGTGTGTCTGCGTGTCTGTGTGTGTGTGTGTGTGTGTGTGTGTGTGTGCGCGCGTGCCTGCTATCGGGTGATTGTGATGTCTTGGTGCTTCGGGGGGGAGAGGGGGATTGGGGGGGCGTGGGGCTAGTGGTGCGTATCTGCTGACGATTCATACAACAGAAGAAAGGAGCTCAAACATGTTGAAAGCACCTTCTCCGCGTAGATGCAAACCGATACCCACTCCCCACCCGCTCTGTAATTAATATTTTAAAGTGTAAATACGAGAAGAGTAGCGTCTCTGTACGTTCCTCGTGCTAAAGCACCCTGCCAGCGACAGCACTGCATGCTAGAGCTTTCCTCACCTTTTTCTCATGAAAACGCTAGCACGCTACACGGATGTTTCTAGGCACCTTGAGTTGTCTTCCCCCGCTCGTAGTGCTGTGTGCGCGCCTTGCCTCCGCCTCCGCCTCCGTCTCGCTCACCACCGGAGAGATCTACCCAGGGTGCACCTGTGACTGAGTCACCTGACCCCGAGCCTCAGCAGGGAGGCGCGGGTGCCATGGCTCATGTTTTACAAATTACCCAGGGGGCCCCAACACCACCTCGGTGCCCGTATTTCCTCCCCTGCTGTATGCATAGTTCATGGGATTCTCCTCCCCTCGCGGCTCCTCCCTCCCACAGACAATGGAGAGCCGGCGAGGATGATGACAGTCACCCAGCTCACCCGAAGGACGCTGAGGGAAATACAAATGAAGGCGCTGCGCTGACCTATCGCCTGGCCGCCTTGTTGTTTGTGCTGCTGGATGTACGCCGGCGAACAGAAAATCCTCCCAGCGTGGATCCTGTTTCCGGGCGGATAGGACTCCGGTGGTAATCTTAGAACATCTCCCGTGCTCCTTCTCTCCTTCTCTCCTTCTCTCTCTCTATCTCTCTTTCTCTTTTTCTCTCTCTCTCTCTGTCTCTCTCTCGCTCTCTCTTTCTCTCTCTCTCTGTCTGGCTTTCCATTTATCATTTATCTTTCTTTCGCTTCCTCTTCTTCTCTTCGTAAAATGGTAACCAAGCCAGGCGGTGCTAGCTAGGCTTATGTAAATAAGGGGCTGCGGAGCTAAACATGGAGGTTGAAGTGGAGGAGGAGGGGTTGGGGTGTGGGGGGGGTGAGACTGCATAGGTAAAAGCGAAACCCGGCTTGTATACTTTTTTTTTTTTTTCATTTGGGATTCTGCGATAACAACCGTGGAAGTTCTTCACTAAGTGTGTCAACATGCCAACTTTTTCGGTGGGGTGTATACAAGCGTAGGATTTTTTTTTTCTTCCCGCAGCTGATAAATAGATAAACAGGAATAAATCAATGTGTAGTGATGAATGAATAAGTAAAAATGCCCTGTAGTCATTTTCCAGTTGTGTTCAGACCTCATATTTCAGCCCTGTTCTGCAAAATGAGGATAGGGCAGGTAAGGAACGACCTGTGTGTGTGTGTGTGTGTGTGTGTGTGTGTGTGTGTGTGTGTGTGTGTGTGTGTGTGTGTGTGTGTGTGTGTGTGTGTGTGTGTGTGTGTGTGTGTGTGTGTGTGTGTGTGTGTGTGTGTGTGTGTGTGTGTGTGTGCACGTGTGTGTGTGTGTGCATTGGTTAGTTTTTACAGTGTGTGTGCACGCATGTGTGTGCATGTGTATATTTGTGCACAGATTTTTGTGTTGAATGTGTGTGTTTACTGGGGGTGTGCATCTCTCCAAAAAAGACGATCCGATACGTATCTAGATACATGGGGTACGATACGATTCAGGGACGATACATTTGGTTCGATTCAGTAGGATTCGATACGATTCAATATTATTTGATGGGATATGATACAATCTGATAGAGTTCCTTGTTTAAAGTAGACAATCATTTTACATTATGAATTAACATAAGTCAATACTATAAATGTGGCATTGCTTACCTTCAAATAGATTTATCAAAGACCAGGGAACAAGTATTTTGTCACTTTTGACATGTGAATTCAGAAACATGTCATGTTTATTAGTGTAACATATTGCATTTTAAGAACTTTACAAAGCCCCTCTGACAATAAAACAAACTATTACATTTCACTGTTGGCACAAATTAGAGCCAAAGTTGTGGAGAGGTCTGTGGCTCAGATCAGGAACAATGAACTACTGAGGTAGAAAATTATAACAATTTCAAGACATCCCTTGTGCAAACAGAACACAACAAAGTGTCAAACTGTGAGCACTCTTATAGAATATCAGTCTTTTAAAGTGTTGTTTTGCAATGTAACGTTGTGAATCGTATCGGACATTTTTTGTCTTTCCCTCGCAAACAGAGCGCTATCTAACGTTACTATGACAAGTCTCGCGAGAGTTGTGTGTGTGTGTGTGTGTGTGTGTGTGTGTGTGTGTGTGTGTGTGTGTGTGTGTGTGTGTGTGTGAGCTGCAGACACTGAGCAGACGGAGGATTCAGCAGCACAGCAACAACATAAAACCGATTCATAACTTTGTGATCGGGCCATCGGCCGGTTCATGCTACGTTTAGACCGATCCAGGGGTCCGTGTACCGATGCACTCGCATCTTTTAAATCAAAACCGATTTTCCGATTCAAATCGGTTATTTGTTACACCCCTAGTGTTTACGTGTCTGTCTCTCTGTGTGTGTGTGTGTGTGTGTACTTGCGTGCGAGCATGCAGGAGGCGTTTACAAAGCACTTACCAGCATTAAGACACTGTTGATGAGCCGGGCCTGGATGTGCCGGCAGAAAAACAATGGGCACGGGAAACAAAGCAAACCCCTAAATCTGTCTGCCATTTGCCGCTTGCATACTGTACACACATGTCACCAGGACTCTGGCCAGGGAGGCGGCCTTGCCTACTCTCTAGGGACACTCCCCCCCCTCCCCCCTGCCTGCCTCCCATCCCCTCTGCTCCGCTCTCCCTCGTTCTCCTTTCCTGTGCAGTGTGTGTGTGGACACAGTGTTTGTGTGTGTGTGGGTGTGGACAGTGTGTGTGTGTGTGTGTGTGTGTGTGTGTGTGTGTGTGTGTGTGTGTGTGTGGTGTGTGTGTGTGTGTGTGTGTGTGTGTGTGTGTGTGTGTGTGTGTGTGTGTGTGTGTGTGTGTGTGTGTGTGTGTGTGAGGACAGCATTGCACAACATCCTTGTACACCTCTCGCTTCGCCCGAGAGGGAACCTAAAAACACAACAACACAACAGCCCTGCTGTTATTAGGAGAGAGAGTGGGAGACGGAGAGAGAAGGATGGGTGAGAGAGAGAGAGAGAGTTGGGGGGGAGAAAAAATCCAAATAATTAGAGGGACTGTGATAATTGCGTTGGGTGGGGGTGGGGAAGGGAAATAAATCAGGCAAAGTACGGTGAAGAAACTGGAAAAATCTTTTCCGCCATTCGTGGCTTTGTTACTTTTCCTCTGTTGGTTTCATTTGTGCATTGATCCACCCTTCCATCTGTCCTCTTTTTCCATTGCTCCTTCTCCCTCACTCTCTCTCCCCCTCCCTCCCTCCCCCTCCCTCTCTTTCCCCCTCTCTTTTGCTTGGATTTGGGAGTGGATGAGCCGTCTGGCTGTAACAGAGTGGGGATGAAGATGTTGATTCATCTGGAGGGTATTAGAGGCATGATTAAGGAGAGCAGGGAGTAGCGTGGCTGATGCGACGTCTGCGGCAGCTAGCTCGCAGGACGCCCGGCCAACACTCCACCATAAGAAGAAAAAGGGAAACTGGAGGAGGGGGGGCGGGGGGGGGGGAACGACAAAAAGAAAAAACAGGCCTCCCTTGCCGGGAAATTGGAATCAATCTGTTGGCAAGGGATGGACATTTAAAGATGTCCTCCTTTTTCTGCTTTTCCCTTTCGTTCGTCTCTCTCTCTCTCTCTCTCTCTCTGTCTCTGTCTCTGTCTCTCTCTCTCTCAGTATTTTGTCGGCCTCGGATGCTCGGCTAATTATTAATGAATGCGGTTTCTGTTGAACCTTGGAGAGGTGTCAGCGCTCCAGCC